>DWEG01000495.1:0-10919 GCA_018245845.1 Apyrrothrix hygieia | reverse complement strand
GGTATGTATTGATGTTGGAAAGAAAGGAAAATTTATTACGTTAATAGCAGTGCATACAGACTACATAGACACAAAAAACAAGCAACAGTGAAGTTAACACAAAATGTTATTAAAAAAAAACAAAAATAGACAGTACATGACAATGCAGTTAAAAACATCAAAATGCTGACCATCAAAACCTTTATCGTCCCACTGTTAAGCACGAATTTCCTTTGAAATTAGAAGAAGGGTTAAGGGTATAGTCTGCAACGCTGGCCAACTGTATGTTGACAGACTTCACATGCTATAAATAACATTATGGAAAACACTCAAGTATACAGGTTTTCTAATCACGTTATCATAATGAATTAAATCGCCACCCGAAATAGGCGTGCTTTTATGAAGAGAGTGATAGATATAAACGAAGCACGTCAGGTCTGTAAGCATAGAAATTTTGGGCACTCGGTGCTCTCTGCCTACCCCATACAGAAACTGGCGCGGTTATGTAACAATAATAAAAAACGCCATGCAAATTAATAGGTACTAGGGGCTCAACACAGTTTCTTTTCCCACTATCAGTTTTCCGATAGGACAACCTATGACGTGCTGCACGCACAAGTCAAGACACCGAATTGATAGATCGCTCGTATTAATATGCCAGTGTTTTAGTGGTCGAGCAATGGCCGAAATTCGATTGTAGTAAATTAAATTTAATAAGTTAAATTTTAAACTTAAACGTTATTGAGGTTCTTATGTCAAAATGTATACTTCTATCACTATCATCACTGCTCACTGCTACTTTTTGACATTTATTTTACAAGTGATAACAATGAATAATTTGTTGTTTTATTTTAACGTAACGTAATCCCCGAAGAGGTAGGTAGAGAAGTGTAGTACATTCCCATGTTTCACCAGTTACGTTTACGTTCCATATGGAATAGGTGGTCTAGTCTATTGCCATATACTGTGTGAGAGTGTACTACACTACTCTGCCTACCTCTTCAGGGATTACAGGCGTGATGTTACATATACTGGGCACAAATCGGCCTCCGTGCCACTACAACAAATTTCTACTAGAAAATCTAAGTTAGAAAAATCCAATAGTACCCAACTCCAGATGTGAACCCAGGACTTCTCGATCGGCAGTCGCGCTTGCGATTAACATGACCAACGAGACAGGCAGTTATTGCTTTATTTTAATTTATTTAATATATTTGTTACACATGTAAAATAAAAGCTTTTGCAATCCTTCTCAATATAAAGGTTGACTATACCAAATGTCACGCCCCACGTGTGCGCAAGAACTTGAACAGGGGTAGTAAGACTTGTCGCTACATATTAATATCATATACAGATATAAAAAGAAAATAATAAGTATAGAGATATTCGCCACTAGGTCGCGCTCTCTGTCTACCCCGTAAGAAACCGTATAGTATATAGATATCTTGTAAACAAAAGGCAGTCGATCGTATCGTTACCGTATGGTATGAAGCGTCCGTTTAATGTTTGCAAATAAAGTATCGTAGGCTGTCAGAAGACGCCATTCTAAGAATTGATTTACGTCTCACGATCCCTTTCGGGTTGCGTATCTAAACGGACTATTCGAGGGATTTATTATGGGGAAATAATAAACATATATTATAACATATTAAGTGTTTATTTCGGTAACGCGTTTATAATAGTTTGGTGAATATTCCAATATTGTTGGTTAAGTAATCATAAGATTATTATAGTATATTATGTGAGAGTGTACTACACTACTCTGCCTACCTCTTCGAGGATTACAAGCGTGATTGAACGACTAGATTATTATACATTACGTAGTTTATCTATAGTGACTCTGTGGGCGACTTTGAGAAAGTCTACGTAATATCACGCCTGTAATCCCCGAAGAGGTAGGTAGAGGAGTGTAGTACACTCCCACGTTTCACTAGTTGCGTTTAGGACCCAAAATAGAATAGGTGGTGGTGAGTCTATTGCCATACACCGGGCACTAATCCAGACTCCGAGCCACTACTAGGAATTCTAATTTTAGAAAAATCCAATAGTACTCGGCCCGGAATTTGAACCCAGGACCTCTCGATAGGCAGTCGCACTTGCAACCAACAAGACCAACGAAGCAGTCGAGAAAGTCTAAAATTGCAATTTTACGTTTGGATATGACAAAAGAGGTCAAATTGCAAATAAAAAACTGTAAATGTCTAGAAAATGTCAGAATATTTAAATTAAGTTAATAATATGTGATAGGTAACGAAATAGGAAAAAAAATTTAGTATGTTTTTTTAACGAAACGAAATGAAACATATATACGCATTATATTGTTATCGATATATACGTGTACATACATAGATGTAATTATTCATTTATAAACTATAATAAAATTACACATATGTTTAAAAATAAATATAGAACAGAAAGCAAGTAGGAAACCCCAAGACTGGCTTCTTATTATTAAACGGGTTTTTACTGGTTAAGGTAATGCTCCGGTCAATGGTTATAGGGAGCACTTCGAGTTATTTTATCTGTATTGAAATATCTTAACTATCTATTATTTCGATGTTTAAATATATTTAACTTTTTCATTTCTGTATATAATTTTTTAATCTCATTATGATTTTACTTTACTTGGGAACATTTTTAACACGTTAAACGCCGTCTTCATTTTTAAGTATTAACTGTGGCCCATATGTTGTCCCCCATGGCGATTAACGTGTTAACTACTCAGATGAAATTGGAAAAGAACAAACATTATTACTAATTGAATTAATTCTCACATAGGTATATATTTGGAATAACACTGAGAGTCCTTTATGTGCAGTCCTGTTCCTAATTAATCTGAAATAAGAGTCCCATTAATATATAATATTAACTGAAGTAACGGACACTAACACGTTCTTACAATTATATTCAAGTCGGCTCCTATCATCCATGGGTGACAGCGGCTACTTATGACTGTTGCCCCAAGTACACTCATCTCTTCACATAAAAACACCTCAATTTATACGTAAGGCTACATCAATGTGTATCCACTTTAGTGGCCATGTGATCAAGTGATAGCCATGTCATTTGCATCTTATATCGTAAAATGGTCCCAACTTCATTGGTCGCGGCAGTACTTGACTTCATAACCATATTTCACATAGCAACGAACGGTTACAAGGAAGTGATAAAATAAGCGGGACTTCACATTAGCCTCCGCGTGTTTCGGCTAACGAACTTATTGGCTGGTATAGTTGGGCGGTGGGACAATGTAATACGTACTTTAGGTGTTAAGGTAGGAGCGTTTGCTGTGACGTCATAGTGCACATCAATCGAATACAATAAGTGAACTATGTTTTTAAATATATACGTTATAGGATGTTTAGCCTCTTTTAATACAAAGCCAAAATCAAGATGTCTGTACAAAAATTTGATGTTTATCTATATAACTAATGAATGTAACATCCTTTATCAGTTTTATAAACAAACATTAAGGTTTTGTGGTTTGTTTGTTTGTTTGTAAAACTAATATTTTGTGATAATTTCTGTGACATCTGATCCTAAATCAAGCTGAAAATATCTGCTAAAACAGAATTTGCTTATATTGACCAAAACATGTTTCAGTATAACAAAAATAAAAACCTCCAATTCATTACTTTTAATTACTGAATAATATAACAGAATAAAAATATAAGCATAATGGCGAAATTATTAGGGGAAAAGAGCGTCCAAACCTCTCGTCTGTTTCACCAAGTTAACAAAAACCAAGGTGTTTGTAAACGAGTTGCGCCGTCAAATGTTTACCGTCGATAGAAAGAAATGTCATGTTTGTACGTCCGTATGTCCACACTGTCGCATAGTTGGGACGCTGAGCAATGTGTCACACTCGCGACGATGTACTAAGCAATTTTAACTGAACAATTCTTTTCGACCTCTTTTTTCGATCCACTGCTGAACACGGCTCTTAAGGCAATGGTTTGCCATGCTGCACAAAGCGGGTTGACAGACTTCACACGTCTTAGAAAACATTTTTTTGTATGAACTCTAAGTTGTGCAGGTTTCCTCACGATATTTTCGTTCACCGTTATAGCAAGTGATATTTAATCTTAAAACGCATATTTTGGAAAGATGTGGGCGCCATGATTTGAACCCGGGCTCCAGGAGTGAGAGGCTGAATTTCAAACCACTGGGCTATCCTCGTTGGGCACACTAAGCAATTCTATATACATTCTAACATGATCAAGCTTTTTGTCGTTCCACTGTTGAATACGGCCTTCTCTCAGAAAGAGAAAGACTATGGCCATATTTAAATCATTTAATTTCATTAAGAAACTAGTGTATTATAATAATTAATATTATTTCAAACACGGGGTTGTCGTAAGAGACGATTAAAGTAGACGCTGGCTGATCGCGGTATGGTGCACCCTCCTTAGGTACAGCCATATCACCTGACCGTCTATGAGCAACAGCGTAGGCAATGCGAGAAGCCCGAACGGAACGAATCCCGTGGGGATTATCAGTAAAACCCCTCACGGGAGGCCTATGTTCGGCAGTGGACTTTCCAGGCTGATGACGAAGATATTAACACCAATGAAAATAAAAATTTAAATACTCAAAAAGTAACACTACGTCGTGGCTGCAATTTTGAATTTCCATTGCCTTTACCACACAAAATGTATCATTATTATTGCTTTACGCTACCTACCTAACGAGGTTTGTAGAGAGTCAGATTTCCCTTCTACGGACCTGAGGGGCTTCTTCTACATTGATTACTCTTCAATGTAATTTAATGTAACATGAGATTTTCTACAGATAGTACATCGTTTGCTCGCTGACAGTGAGACACGTAAGCGAATCCAAAGTATCGAACAATCGAGAACTTCACACAACAGTCGGGAACATGTCTGTTAATTTCACTAAGCAATAATACGTACCCCATATACGTCACGGGTTAGTTATTTTAGGATCGCCTTAGATTTTGCCGTCAAGTTGACGTGGGACGTGCTAACCCATTCCAATAATATTTAAAGTCAAAGTGAATGTCATTTACGTAAGTGTCTGATTTTATTATTATTATTTCTTAACGCCAGGTCCCTCACGGGATAGGTAGGGAGCACCGAGTGCCAAATATCTTTATCTTTACGGTCTATTAAGCCAATCCATTGTTTGTGTTTCACAAATTATTATAATTTTTTTTTAATTTCTTGGAACATCTCCACAAACGGCCAACTCAACTCAAAGTAAGCATCAAGAGCATGTATTACGGTAACCAAACTGCTGATAAACTAAATATGTACATGTAAATACATTCTTATTATATACTTACATAGGTATTTTTTACACCCAGAAAGAAGAAATACTTGTGTTCATCACACAAAAATTTTTTCTGAATGGGAATCGAACCCACGAGCCCCGGCGCAACAGTCAGATTTACTAACGACTTCACCAAACATTTTATTTTCTTAAAATTTTCATAATATTTAACAACGACATTTCATTTTTATTGTTATAGTGAGAAATATTGAACAGTTACTCCAATTCTACTTCAAAATCTCTCGTTTTGGAAATATCCATGATGGCCGCTCAATATATGCGCAGAGGCTACAAAAATACACTGGTCATTAATACTGATAAAGTTAAAAGTCTTTAAGGTGTAACTACTTCCACTATCAAGTAAATTAATACAGAGCCCTTTTAACCACTCTAAAGGCCCTAAATGCATGTAAGTATTCCCTAGATTTATGCAAAATTACTCCAAAAACTGCATAAACCCTTCAGAGGCGGCTTATATCCGGCAGCAGACTTAGACAGGCTGATTATAATGATAATAATGACTTGTAAACTGAAATAAATTGTATATGAAAATGTTTTCACGAAAATCACCTAATTTAATAATAATTACAGTAATTTTTTTCTGATTAAGAACTTGTTTTATCATAGACTAATTAATAAAAAACAGCAAAGAAGAGACAGGACAAAATTATCAGTTGCTTATAATCGCGGAAAGCACCAGTATATCTCAAGGTAAGACCGATTGGAAAACTTTGGGTTAAACCTACATTTCTCGGAGTGGAAGAATATCTATTAAATAATGCCGCTATATAATAACATATCACTATCCTACTATATAATACCACTAAGATATTAGTAGTGGTGGCAGAGAACTGCAGCAAAATGCGGCACAACATTGGATATCGTATGGCTGTTTTACAGCAGTAGTAACAAGTTTAAATAGTACTCCCGCGTTCACAAAATGTATTTATTATATTTTGATAACCTATTTGCTTGTTTGCAAAAACGTCGCTATAGGACCAATCAATAATTTGTTTACCATACACGCTCAAGTTCATATGTTTATTTCATCTGGCAAATCAAATATACATCAACCTTGTACCATATCATACTATTTGCGTAATGTCAACGTTTTTTAAACAAAATGTACGGATGATTGTAGAAAGTGTAGATGGCGGAGTCGTAAATATATTACACAGTTGAAACGAAACTGGTCAAAATATACCTTCTCTTTAAGTAACAGTTCTGTTCTTAATTAAATTGGCTCATTGGACTAGTGGGAAGTGAACCTGACTGCTGAGCTGGTGGTTATGGGTTCGACTCCCAACCAGGATAAATATTTGTGTGACGAACACGAAAGTTGGTTATGTGACTGATTTGAAATTATCTATAAACGTATGTCTGTGCAAACATGCAACATAAGATTTGGCTACTTCAATGTACATAGGCCGTATATCCTTTCTGAACATCTTTTTGAGGGGAACAAATAAGAGATAACTCGTATTTCCCCACAATCTCTATTCGAGTAGAACTTTAGCTCGTCACCATTACCATTGCTGTTCATTCCATTTAATTAAATGCAGTGGACTAGTAGTCATTAAGAAATCTGTACAAAAACTGGCATTTCCCAGCAGAGTTTTGTTGCAACAATGCATTTACAGTTAAGTTTGCGATTATGACAACCGCACTAGCTAGCATACCAAGGCTTGGGATTTCTGAATTTCATATAAAAACCCGCGCTGAAAAACCAACGCCGCCAAATAAAGTAGGTCGTTTACCCTCGCTGTAATAAAGCCATAAAACTAGCGCCGAGATTACCTCTCTATTTGGCCAGCTTATCTCTACCCGCAGTGGTGCGTCATAGAGCAGTAATGCAGATGATACAACTGTATGTAGCACTTTAACTGCTTTGTTATAAAACTATATTATACAAAACCATTTTTGAACATAAAAACCACACATACAAGCTGAATAATCCCTAGATACAAGTTTTTATTAATATACCTACTAATTTGTACGTTATTGAAATTTGACCGAATTCATTTAAGAATAAATTGTAACAAGTGGTGTACGTTGTAGACACTTACCAATTCACTGACAATTCGTACCAATATTTTTTAAGTTCCATAAATAAAACAATCATCCTAAACCGGGAATCAATATCGATAAATAGTACAAAATCACATGTAACGTACAATATAACATAACGCCTGTATTTCCCCGAAGGAGCAGACAGAGACCCTCCTACATTTCAACAGTCATGTTATACGCCCCACCAAGCAGTCATAGTGCAATATAAAAAATATTAATATCCCTATGTCACTCTTTTGGCTATGACAGATGAAAGCTGTATCATTACTGCGCTAACTATTCAGCGCGTAGAGGCACGGTGCCCGTGTCAAATTAAACAAATCCCCCCGGAGTTATGACAATATTTGTATTTGACTGCGCGGCTGCGAACCAAGAACTTGTATCTACCAACACTCGTTGTTCTCTTACATAGGTTTTTTCATTTACGAAAGGCAAAGGATATAATAATTTATCATTTTAGATAAGAATAATCATCATCAGTTCACAATTGTAATAACGCCTTCCCTAAAGAGCACCATCGCGTCAGTCGCTTCTTTCCGTTTCCAGATTTGCCTACAGCCTATCCTCATCTCACCTATTTGAAAGGCTTCCTATAGAACGATGGATTGAGGATTTAATGGAACAGCGAGGTACAATACTACATATAACCTGTGTTCATCACATAAATATTTTGTTCTAAGTGGGAATTGAATACACATACCTCCTTTGCAGATGTAGGATTTCTAAATACTAAACCAACTGGTTATTATTATTACAATAGTCACCTAGGATGCTTATCACATGTGTAAGTAATTACAATATTGAATACGAGATAAAACAATTATCAATTATCACCATTAATTGTCAAAAACCACTCACCAAATCGGCCGCATAATATGCCACAGTACTCACTTTCGGGAATTATATACTCTTTGTCATATAGCGTTTGATGGCTTCACTGGTAGATATTGGTCTCCTCTGGGAATATGAAGGGTTAAGACCACAAAATCGACGCAGTCAAGGGCAAAACATCTGATCATAATAAGATATTTTGCCGGCGAACGACGTACGGCAGAGAAGAAAGAAGCGCAGAGAAGAAGAGAAGTTTCCTCGGAAAGTTTTCCACTACCCTTACAGGAAGTGACATTTAATCCCAAAAAACGTATCACGTATTAGAATCAGATATATTAGCTTGCCCAGGATCTGAACCACAGACCGCTGGAGGGGAAGATTAAAATATGAACCTAGCAATTTTGTCATTATTTTTTAATTACCATTCATACTATGTTGTGTTATATCATTAACTTTATCATTATATCATATTGTAGTACACATTATTATCTATTTGATAATATAATAAGTTTATGTTATGATTATACGTTGCGTGAATATATTTCCTAGACATGATTGAATTAGATACTGAATTTACTTGCGTCTAATTTTCAGATTAGTCTAGCTTGATTCAGACCTGTTCGAGATTCTTCATCATAAGTTCCTGCCGATCGCATTGAGATCGTAACAAAGACTGAAACAAGTTGAGCTATCCAGAAAACTACACCGCAATAAAGCTGCTACACAATTTAATCATGATCGTTGTCATTGCTTTTTATAGTATTGTGCACGAACGAAGATATCGTCTGTTTTGGAACATTGCAAATTTTAAGAGACATGGATATCAAATCCCCAATAAGTAACACGAAGATTTTTAAGCAACGATGCATCCAGAAAGGCAATCTTTGAGGACTACTATGCACTAACCTAACCTCAATTAAACTACACATTCATTGCCAATATACAGTAGAGGAAACTTTGCAGATATTTCAGTACCCACTCTCCAAATAGCAAGCTCCTAAAAACCGGGAATTATGGCCATAAAAGGAATTGGCTCTTTAAAATTTCAAAACGAGAAACATAATTCATACGTCGGCCATAAGTCACGGATCCGGGAACACAAACTGCAGGTATGAAGCAACTTTATTTTGGAGTAAAAAGAGTTTTCACAAGGCATTCTTAAGCCACTTGAAGCAAGCGAATAAATTGTGGCTTCCGATAAATGCTCGGCATATCTCGCGCCACGGGGAAAATATATAACCTTTTAAATTGTGAAATCCACCGTCCCGAGGAGTACCGCATTAAGGTATTGTTTCATCCGTGTCGAGTAGAGATTAGTTGGTACGTAATCATTTTAGAATTACCTTCCTGATATTTTTATATACTTTTTGCAGTAATCACTCAGTAGCTCAAGTACACAATAGCAGTATATAATAGTAGTAATCAAGTATATATAATCAGAATTAGGTACGCACGTCGATTCTTCATTATGATACTATTGGGCACTTTTCGCTCGCAAAGTGTTCTTTGCCTACCCCATCAGTAATGTGGCTCGATGATATAATAATAATTTTAGAATCAGAAGAGTCTAGTCCCATGATATTAGCTTGGGTATGACTAGATAGCCAAGATAACATTTTGAGTAATAATCATAAAAGAGCATCACCAGTTCCCGAAATAAAATACCTTATCTAATGAGATGAGGTTTTTAAAATGGGACAAGTATGTGAACACACAGATAATTTAACGGTAAGTTATCGTTTCATCCTGCCACGATTAGATATGTCTGTCTGCTAATATAATATACATTTGCTTCTTTTCTCGTATAAGACTAATATTTAAATGGAATTCTTACACATTCATTTGCTACTCCTGTAGAATTTGTCCACGGCAGTAATCATAATGTAACGCAAATAGTGTGAGAATCGGAAGTACTATTAACTACCATATAATCTTATTCGGAATTAAAATTTATTGATCAATAGAAAAACAATCATACCATACAAAAAAGTTTTATAACAATACTAACGGGCCATTGAATAAATGTGACAAACATGTGTAAACTTCCTTCGCTCTTACATGGCTCTTATACTCACGGCGACCATTTGCCGAAAAGTGTAGATCCGTATCTGAACATACTCGCCATATACCGACACTAGAATTTATTTGTTTATACACCAGTAGTTATTATTCCCGGCCGCCAAGTATTTTCGCGGAGTAATCTGATTTATTCCAGTATAAATCTTTGCCTCCTTATTTTTCTGTTCTGAAGGTAGATTTAAAAATATTATGAGTACCCTATCCTTTTCCAGGTTTTAAGGTGTCTGAATAGCAAATTTCATTTATATCGGTTCAGTTCAGTCCAATACCCGTGGCATTTATAACATTATGTGTTCTCCCATTCACAGGCAAAAATGTAAATAATACTAAAAGAAAGTATACTGCCTATCGTTTGACAATTCTTAGTATGACAAGTCAGTTAAATGGAACTGAGATTCTGGCTTAGTGAAACACCAAGGCGGGTCTCCAGAATCCATTATTCATGAAATTTGCACCTAATTACAATCCTATTTATCTTCGTTTCTTTTTAGAAATTTAGATGAGCCATCTGTTTCCAGATAGGCTCATTGAAAGCAATGTTGATCTGGCAGAAATGGGTGCTATACTTTACAGTTTTGTTTTTAAACAAACCATCGTACCAACTATTGCTTCTGGTTGCAAGTCTTCTTGAAATATTACCTAAAGGTAGCCAATTCGCCGTTGATAAG
>DWEG01000494.1:0-10921 GCA_018245845.1 Apyrrothrix hygieia | reverse complement strand
CATATTGGGACGTAAACATAACTGGTGAAACGTGGGAGTGTACTACACTCCTCTGCCTACCTCTTCGGGGATTACAGTCGTGATATTACGTGTATAGTAATAACAGTAAAATGTAATTTAAATAATCAAATGCAAAAATGCGTGAATTGCAGAATAGTAAAATGTAATTTTGTAGGTAGAATGATTATGATTACAGGCGTGATGTTACGTTTTTTTGTAGATAGTAGTCAGCAATAAACAATAGCTGAATTACCTAACCAAAGCCTGATCTGCGATGACTGAATAGCGCGAACTAACGCGATACTTATTTAAAAACTACATCTGAGAATTCTTAACGTTGTACTTTTTTATTTCATAACACTTCTGAAACCAAACGTGCACTTAGTATCTTCATTTTTAACGTTTTCAGTGAAACTTAACAACAGTATTGCATTCCAAATTTACCTAAAAATACAAAAAACTTGTTCCAAACGTAAACTATCACTCAAGCCAAGTTTAGACACAAATGCTCAAGATTCGGTAATTAAAATGATAAATGATATGGCTGTGCTGGGCTGGAGCCGCGGCGCGACGTGAGAACGGCATTGTCTTTGGGCTGTTATCCGATTTCAAACCATCTAGGCTCTGCACATACCCGCAGTTGACGAATAAGGATATATTTTTTATTAACTGAGAGGATAGGCAAAAGTCTCCAAAACCAACTGTATGTATGAAGAGAGTGATGACTGTAGTAGAAGCACTGGATGTCTGTAAGGATAGAAATTTGACACTCGGTCCCCTCTGCCTACCCCATAAGGGACCTGGTGTGACGATGTAACAAAATACCTTCGTGTGATTTCGCAAAAAAAATCCATACATTTTCTACCAATCAATCTTGTTGGTCCATGCTTAGTTATGCCAAATAAAAATATTGCAATTGTAATCTTACAAGTGAATGTTGCTTTCGAAAAAAAAACAAAATATCCATGCGTATGTTGAATATATATTAGCTACGGTATATCATCATATTCGACGAAAATATGGCAATGATTCTCATATTAAAGAATATGTTTCTTGTGCCGCCTTTTTTCTATACCAAAATAAAATTCAAAAGTCATAATTAACAGAAAGAACATTACATTTGTATGGTACTAATTGAATAGAAAAAAAAAACATAAACCTACAAATGTCAAGTTAAACATGTATTCATTAATGGATCATATAAAAAAAATTGATTCACAATGAATAGCTTCATTAAATGATAATTCATTATTTTATAAGCGAAAACTCGGACGCAAATTGATACTATACATAAATCTTACAGAAGATGTATATGTTGAGTTACAGATATAAATGTTACAAAGCGGCAGAGTACCACTTGTTCAGGATTGTTACAAAAATATTGCCACCCTTGCTGTCCAAATTCTGTTGCGTATTATTATTAGTCCGTTTACTAAACCAAGCTTTTCTCAAAGGCAGCCTACAAAAAAACCGGTTATCCCTCTCGAGGACAATAACTCATGGATACACGACAATTGCTACTAGATTACGAAAAAAACACCATCGAGTTCCAAAAGTTTTTATTGATTGTCACACAAAGTATGTTGGTATTTGATTAAGTCGTCATACGAGTAGGCCGTACTGGCTGATTGTCACGCGACAAGGCAAGTGACAGCGCCAGACGCGGCATCAATGAGAAGTTCTTCCGCTTGTCTTGCGCGATTTGAGTCGGGGCAGCTAGACCAGTCGAGCAACATGAAATATGTTTTAATTGGTGTTCATGTCAAAGCGTGCAAAAACTTTGATTGTCGTTTGTGTTTGTCAGTGGTTAATAGAGACGAGATTCAGTCACTTGTAACCCTTCCCACTGTATATAATTTAGATCACCAGCATCCATCCACCACTGTCGGTTTAGTAACCCGTTGGTCCAGTGGTTGGTAATGTGACTACTGGTAAAATGGTATCGCATTGTTTTTCAACAATACTTAACGTAAATAATGTACGTGCCAGTACGCCATTGTGGAGCGGAATCCCACATTCTTTACTTTAAGTTTTCAATTTGGCTGCTTGACTAATTACGTAGGAAATGGATACTTAAAATGCAAAGGGAGAACAAGGTAAACAAATACTTACAATAAATGTAAATGAAATAAATTATTATAACGTTAATTCACGTGGCTCTTAAGGTTTTTATAACGTTAATTCACGTGGTTTGTAATGTAATTTGTAAAAAATCCACTTGATAAAAAGGAGCAATAAGAGTAAATAATTGTAATTTTAATTTAATTATTATTCTACATTCTTATTTATCTTAGGTACCCTTCTGTGATTTCTTATTCAGTAATTGTTAACAAGACGTTTAAATTCTCGTCAGTTGCTGAGTTAATAGAGAAGGAACATTCAATTTTATCGTCTGCCAGTTACGGTTTTACCACTATCGTCTTTTACGTTTGCCGTTAGGATGAACTGCAAAGTCCAAGTTAAGTTCTACACTATCCGTAAGGATGTAACAATAGAGTAGAATATTGTAAGTTCTAACATTCGCTTAGATTTTCCCGAACTTAACAGTAATGTACAATGTAGAGCCTTATGGTAATGAGTATAAGGCTTATTTTAAAAGCCTTAACATTACCTTAGGAAGCGTATTGGATTCGTAACGATATGCAAATCACTGAGCATCCGTGTAAGCAGAAATTGTAACATGTCACGTTTTCCAATTAATTTTGCTTAAGGTCAGTCAACAGGTTTCTCAACATAAGTTAACTGTCTTTCAAACTGATTCGCAATTCAAATGGTTTTCATCAATTTTGTTTCCTGTATGTAACGATAGCAATACCTTAAAGTAGCTTTTCAGGTACAGTAGCCTTCAACAGGTTTGCATTGTACTAAACCGTGTTGATATTACTTGTCGTGCTGATTCATAGCTTGCATATTGTATGGCTTAAGCCGTTTGATCCTTTGATTTGTTTCTCGTACCACATTTTGGGTAACTGTTTTCATTTATAGATATATATTTCCAAGCACATTTCATGGCAGCGTATTTGTCTATAAAACAATAATAAAATATATTATACGCATACTATATTCGCATGGATTTACACAGTGTTAAATTTATGTTGTTAATTTAAAGCAGCAACAGGGCATAATATATGATAATGCCTGAATTCGTATCTTGTTATTAATACTTATTGTCATTTCAAACATACGTCATGTAAATTTTCTCGAAGAAAAGTTGAATGACCTCATTACAGAATTTAACACGTATCCTTAATTTATTGTAGTTGATATTCGTTTCATAGTTTACAGTTTGTTACATTAATTAGAGCGTGTTAAGCGCTGTATGTTATTTCTCGAGCCTATTATGTGCCTGTTCTCTGCACACACAGAAGTGTGAACCAATTAGATATTTATTTTGAAGATCCAATTAATTTTAAATTCTCGTTTAAAGCTATGAATTTTCCTGTGTAAGCTAGAGTGCAGCAAACACATGGTTTTGGACAATAAGGCTTTATCAGAAGTTTCAAATGTAGTTACACTTCTATTTCTAGAACATAATCTATAAATTATTCCAAAACACTCCCAAACATTGCAATAATAACAAGTAACTAACGAAACACATAACTATTTAGTTATATTCTCTTTCCTTTTTTCATAATATTGAAATTTCTTTTAAAACAAGTCTGCGTGGAGATATTAAATATTTTAACACACGCGTCCTTTTCGATGTCGCGTATAGAAATTTGTTCAGGTACGGTGTACAATTAGTCCATTGAATTTGGGGCATACTTATGTGTAGGAGCGGTGTACAATAGTAAATAGCGGAGTGTCAGAGTCGGGTTCAGTGTTCAATGGTGCAGTGGTAGAGCCGTATAGTCAACTTGAGGGCGCGTGTGAGCACAGACGTGCTTTACGTGGGCACGGCGCGAGTTCCACGCGGTACTCCGTGACGAGACGATAGCGTAAACATTTTACACATAAAAATATCAATTCAATACACCGTAGCAGAATAAAATCAATTGACAGTTATATTTACAGTTATTAAAATACAGTTTTTTCCATATGGGCGAAGTGTGAATTTTTTTTTTCTTCTGCCAATGTTTTTCCAGTGATCCGTGTTAAAAGGTTAGTACTAGTTGTAAAAAATTTTAAAAGATATTTATCATATTATTATTATTTATGCGTGTTTACGTAGTCCTGTACGTAACCGGATACTTGGAGTTCAATGAATTAACCTTAACCCTTCGTACACAACGTAATTTGAAAGAACCGGCGCGCGCGCAGATTGTTATTAGGAATACGTATGCATATATGTGGCTATATATCGTACAAGTGAATTATGTCAATTGATAAATAATTATGCAACTTTACGACGCCGGCCCGACGTTTGGGAATGATATAAGAACTTTTATTAACCCGTTCAATGATAAGCATTTATCAATGAAACGATTTTTTTAACTTTTAAAGAATTCTAATTGCAGCACAAAGTAAGGTACTTATTTTCGGCATGAGTCTTGTTAAACATCAATAAAAATTGTATAAAAGAAAACTTTCGTATTGAAAATAAACATACGCATCAATATTGTGTCTATCTTATTAGAATAATTAGTATTCGTGATTATCTTCGTTAGATAAAATTAAAATTAATTTATGCTCTCAAGGTACGTACCTGGGGTAGAGAGCCGTATAAGTTTTTGCCAATAACTTTTTGTGCGGCGTTATGTTTAATAATAATTGTTCGAATTTCCAAACTCCAATCTTGTTATTGCTTATCTTTGGCGGCACAACTTGAGAGGGCGAAGACAAGTCGTCGAAAGCGCAATACATTAAACTTGATATCTATGATATCTACTATTGCCATTATTATATCATCGCGCTGGGTTCCTTATAGATAGGCAGAGACCACCGATTGCCGAATATATCTATCTTTACAGACCTCACGTGCTTTTTCTATGTTAATTACTCTCTTCTTACACGCACGCCGGTTTCGGATACTTCTGACTTCCCTTTCAGCCAGTATCTGACCTATGTTCCAATGTCTTTAATTTGATGTTTGCACTAAGAAGACTTGTATGGTACAAGATTAGCATACCTTATTCGCTGCATTAATTCCTTTAATTTGCCTGAATTGCCGTTTTTATTTATGAGTGATAGCTAGAGAGGCTATTGAGTAAAAAATTGCGGGTTCGGTTTTCAACCAGGACAAAATATAGTTGTATCTTGACCATTAGTGTTCAACTTCCAATTGACCGGCTTCTCGACTTAGTTCTTAGTGACCTTGACTGTTGAGTCGCAGGTCGTGGGTTCAATTTCCAATCAGGACAATTTTCTTTATGATGTGCATTAGTATTTGTTTGGTGACTGGATGTGAAAATATGTATCAGCTGTGTGATTACTACACTGCAAGCTTTGTTTGGGTTGGAATCTGATGGATATTAATAGTCCCAGAGTATTATCATTGATTTATTAATACATTTCGTAAGAAACGAAGTTTATTGATTATGTTTTAAATTCCATCTAGGTTTGCAGTTTCACTAGTGTTAAATTTTTTTGTTTGCAACTACTAGCATGTCGTCCAAAGTGATCATATATTAGTTTAAATAAATTAAAAACACGCTTACGGATCTACTTCATCAATTCGAGTGCTTTAGTGGTACTTATAGAATTAGCCTACGTATAAGAATTATTTCTTTTAATACTATTCGTCCTAGCTAGAACATCAGGTTAAAATTATAAAAAAGTTAAATAGTCATCGGATCTGAACACGTGTACAAATTTTCAGGCAAATCAGACTCTAGGAAGTGGGTTAAATTTAAGACGTAAGATTCCCTTACTTAGTTACAAGTGAAGCTAATAAAAGCGTGTTAAAAAGAAGCCATATATAAATATACATATGTGTGTAATTTAATTTAATTCAATTTAATTTAATTTAATTCAATTTGAATGAACTGTTTTCTTTAACGACAAGAAAGCCATCCTATACACAAATATATGTGTATATTTTAATCAACACGATTTATCCAAAATTTCAAATAGTATTATCCGTATCGATAATTTCTTTCATCTTTACTTTCCTAAATAATAAACGCAAGATGGAGATTAGATCTTTAAGAAATTTGTTAAGTGTATAGATTCTTTGAAACCACACATTTTGTTTGAAAAAATAAATCTTTTATTTATCTATAATGTAAAAGTAGTAAAACCATGACTTTTTAAAATTTTATTGTTGTGTTCGTATCTGATTGAACGATGTGTTTTTACACAAGGCATTTTCTCCAAGATACATAGTTTTCTTCAAGATCAAAGCACCTGTGACTTTATTGAAGATTCTGCTATTTGATGGAACGAACTTATAAATATGCGGTGTAATTGTCGCTTGGCGATTTAAATAATGTCAGAATGTAAAGTACGGAAAGAAGAGTTTTATATGATTATATTGGGTATTATATACTTTTGTATATTTAATATAATAAGCCATTATGAACATGATTACAATTAAATGGCAGTTTACGTAAATATGTAAATTTTTTAGAAGAAAAGTCCATTAACAGTGAACATTCAACTAAATTAAAATATTAAGCACGTATTATATAGTCAATCTGAAAAAACGCAAACAATATGTATGTGCTTAAATGTCTAATTTAATTATACAATCTCTCAGATACATCAGTATTTTAAAAAAAAAAAAACCTAATATCACGCCTGTAATCCCCGAAAAGGTAGGCAGAGGACTGTAGTACACTGCCACGTTTCACCTGTTACGTTTACGTCCCAATATGCAATAGGTGGTGAGTCAATTTCCATACCCGGGGCACTAATCCAGACTCCGAGCCACTACTAGAAATTCTAATTTTAGAAAAATCTAATAACACTTGACCCGGGATTTGAACCCAGGACCTCTCGATCGACAGTCGCGCATGCGACCAACACGACCAACGAGGCAGTCAATCAGTATTTAAACTTTAGATTATTTACAACGTTTTCTGAATATAATTTATTGATATTAAATCAAGGAAGCACTGGAAGCACAGGAGTTCTAAGCTAATTCATATATTTTCTTCAACCCTGCTCTAAAAACGACTTGAATCTTTTAAATGAAGAATTATCAGCTTACCCAAGACAGTTTACATGTACTTTTTCTCCAATAACAAACCTGGAAACTAGACGTTTGGTCATTTAAGAGTAACCGCGACTTTAAAAGGGCATTTGATAGCTAAATATATGCCAGCACTTAACGTTTTTGACATTATTATATCATCACGCGGGGTCATTCACGCGGTAAACAGAGAGCACCGAGTGTCACATATCTCTATCGTTACAAACTTTCTCGTTACGCGAATTGAATATGATATTTGAAGGCTATTTAAAGACTTCTAAAACATTAAAGCAAGGATGTATAGAGAGATAAACATTTTGAATGCGAAAATAAGAGACTTTCAGAAAATTGTAGCAAGAAGTTCCGGAGCGATAAACTATGTGAATATTTTCTTTAATCGCTTCAATTGGGATACAGGTCGGCTATGACGTCACTGTTTATCTCAGTGAGTCATAATTGTAACACTTTCCAGTCAATTAGCGTGTCCCGATAAAAATGCAACGCGTCTGCGCGTGCTAAGATCAAAGAGATGTGGATTTTTTAGATCTAACCCATAAAATCAAACAATGCTTATTAGTTCGAGGGTCTTTGACTCTTATATCAGGCTTCTCGCTGGCAGCGTATTAGCGATAAGCAATTGGGAATAAACAAAAATAAAATACACTAAGAATTTATGTTCATTGTTAGAGTTAATGACAGTTGAACTATTATAGAACATGATTAGTAAAATTGCCAATTTTATATAATCACATCAAAGGTTTTGAATCATTTGATTTGTTAGTAATCGTATAAATGAAATTTTCATATATGTACCTATTATATCAAATAATACAATCGTGCTTCCCCTTACACCTACTGATGATTATCATTGATGATCAATATTACAAAATCTTAACTTACATTTGGGGGCATTTTAAATTATCGTTAATCCAATTTTGCCAATGGCTGGTTACTTGTTGCAACAAAACAAGTTTTAAATTTTCATTATACAGATGATGAGAACTTACGCATAAAGATCTCTGTAAAGCATAATGCGATTTAAATTTTTATGCAAAAACTTCCTTAGTCGGACATGACGTTGCTTAAACGGTCACTTTTTATGAATGAACAGTTAGCGTTGGTACAAAAATGATCCATTCGCAATTTTCAAAGAATAGAATATTCTCTTGTCAATTATATAACAAAAACTTTCTCATTGTAACATTTAGGCTTGAGTAGATGTAATTGCATTCAAACGGAAAGAAACGATGTTTTATGCTACGATACTTGTACACACTGGTCGAATAGCATGATAGCAGCTAAATTACATAATTAGGTATTTAAAAAACCATAGACAAAATCAGATACTAGCTGATCGGAAGTCAGAAATCTTCGAAAGCGACTTGAGCGAATGAAGAGAGTGGTCAATGCAGAAGAAGCACGATATTTGGCAATCGATGTTCTCTGCCACCTCATAAAGGACTTGGTGGGATGATATAATAATTTCAAATGACATTTCAACGTAAGTAGGATGGTCTGAAAGGTGACGTAAACAAATATTTAAGTTTAAAAGTTACAAATTTTACAAATAAAACATGCTCTCTACCTACCGCGTAACAGACCTGGTGTGAATATGTAATAATAATAATCTTTCCAATATTATTACAATATTCGATATTTAAACGCAGGTATGACGACATATAAAATGACGTATAGAAAATATGAATTTTAAAAATAGAACAAACGATCCGGTCATTCCCACCAGCGGTAAAAGTATCCTGCGTGACACGGTTTAGGTCCGAACGATAACACTATCGCCGGATGGTTTAACGGGTTCGATGTGTGATTTTTCTATTGGACTCAGCAATGTGGGTCATAGTACTCGTAGTACTGATGCAAACGATAAATTAATTCGGTGCCCCGACGACTGGATGCAGTTCATATTTGTTTCATGTCGAGCTGAAAGAAAATATGAAACGTAGAACATGTATTTTGTGTGAGTTTTAGTACTTTATTTCTCATGAAGGTAAACGTCACTTATATGTGAACTGATGTTACGATATTGTAAATTTCACAAGTATATCCAGTGCAGGTGGAAAAAAGCATATGAATAAATAAATGCAAGACGGGAATGAGTTAGTAACCTGTTGTTGCAAACTTTGAAAAGTGAAGGCATTTTGTTAAACGCTAAAAATGTTGGTTAATTACAATTGGAAATATACACACCAAAATGATAGTCCATGAATACTATTACTATTAATACTTTTACATTTATATTTTAAGCAGTGGATCTTGTTAACGGTCATTTCGATGTTCCGGCATCCTGACTATTTCATTTAGAATTATCTATTAAAGAAGATTTCCGTATTATAATCCGCGGACTATCGGAGGGCAATTAGAGTGAGAATGAGACATAGATTTGTCTGGCTTTACTGACTCGATATAACGAGAGGTACTGACTTCTTTCTTAAGCTATACAAAACTTTTCCAGCTGTCCCACCAACTGCCATGTTTTGGAATATATTAAACTTCTGGCATCTTTACAGTGTCACTAAGCGATTTGTGTCACAGTGTCACTAATGTGATTTGTCGAACGAATCAAAGAAATAGACCAACGCTTACGCTTTTAACGGTTGACCGAGAGTTTATTTGAATTGTAAGTATATATATATATACAGAGCCTTAATAAATCAAAATATGTAAACATTATAATAATTAAGTTTAACGTTATAATTTATATTGCAAATGTACGTTATGTTTTATGTTAAGGATTTTGCTATTTTCTGTACTTTGTGTCCACAGCTGTGTTTTTGATAATGAATATTAGAAAAACTTAACATTAATATGTTATTAAATGATGCTATTACAGTATTTTTTTCTTTGTTTAGACTTCATTTAAGAAAATAATTCAATAGCAGTCATACCCTGGTCTCGGTTTAATAATTCAATAGCTGTCGTGCCCTAAGATTCCCGCTCGACTAATCTGAGATTTGTATCCCTGCATATACCGTTAACCTAGACAAAATAATAGGTGTTTTTACTAATCAATATGAGATGAAAAAACGGAAATAACTTAGCGTGAAAAAATTTAAGTCCCCTTACAGTTTTCCATGTTCTAAGGTGTATGAAGATTGCAAATCCTGGGCCGAGTGGTGGGCTATTACCTTAAACGTTCTTATTCTGAGAGATCGTATCCCTCAGAGGGAAGTCTAATAAAATTCATGCTAATGTTATGATAAGAAATATGAATGAAGCTATATTTTCCAAAAAGAAATTTCATTTCAGTATTACAATTTCATATATTTCGTATGCAAAAAGCATAGCGTCTAAGCGTTTGCTTGTTGGCATACATGTATAGTCCCTTGCCTTGTTTGGCTATAATATTGCCCTGAATCTAGAAGATATTCATATTCATGAAGCTTCTGTCCATAAAACTAACTGTGTGTGCAGCGTAGAAACCGGCGTCTTATGGTGCACTCACGGTAAGACACTTTAAGGATAAAAGATCTAGTATGCAACGTCTGAATACTTGTAGGTGACCTTATTTTACTGAATATTCAAGTAAAGCTGTCCGCGTAATTTTGTCTTTAAACTTTTCATATCAAATCAAAGGCCGGTACTCTAATTAACTATTTAATAATATCGTCTTAGTATTTAAGACTGTTGACGTTACCGTAACACAAATGGACAGAATGAAGGGAAACCTAAGCGCATAGAGTACTAAAATTAGAAAGTATTTAAGTGTGACCGATCGAGAGGTCCTAGGTTCGAATCCCGGGCCGAGTATTATTCTAAAATTAGAATTTCTAGTAGTGGCTCGGAGTCTGGATTAGTGCCCGGTGTATGGCAATGGACTCACCACCTATTCCA
>DWEG01000493.1:0-10925 GCA_018245845.1 Apyrrothrix hygieia | reverse complement strand
AACTGCGTGGGAGTAGCTAAATACTAAATTGGATTCGAAGACTTGCAGCAAACAAGCAGACAATCGGACCACAAATCGTTGTTTACCGTTCCCTCGGGTAATGGAGACATTAAACAACAAGGTTCTTACCTGAACAGTACAGTTAAAAAATAACATATCGTATAATAACAACTTGTGTAACAGACGCGAGCAGATTGTTATTTATTGGAGTTTGGATTGGAGAACAAAAACCCATTGGAATTACCGTATTACAATATTCAGGGGAATGTCGTAAAATTGAATTATTGCACATCGATAAAAATCAGCGACGTAAAATCTCATCGCAGACTTTGGGGGGATATCGAAAAAATGATTTAAACAACATTGACGTTGAAATGCAGGCGAAGTCGTAAACCTTTACGAGTGCATTCCACTCGGTGAACTGGCGTGCATGGTGCAAATGAGCACGATAATTTATACTCCAATGAAGATTATAAGAATAATTGTATAGACAAAATGTCTTGCAAAAATGTACGCCCTCTAATCGAGAGTCACATCGTAAACAAACCGGCGGCCGTAACAATGCGGGCAGAAAAAATATTTGTCACACACACAAAATCTATGTGATACAAATGAGGCCGTCACCCGAGAAATCTGGAGACGCATTAGACCCACATGAATTACGAGATTAATCTTTTCAAATAATTTGACCTTTTCATCTGACGAGGGTACATTAAATAATGGCGTCGGTATTGGAGAGCGGTTATTGTGCCGTCTATCACAATTTTTGTTGTGGGACGATCCAAAGTTTATTCCGTTCACCTAGTGCAGCGTTATGATTGGAGATTCTATAGATAGATAAAAGTCGTGACATAAAAATTAAATTCTCAACGCTTATTAAACAAATTATAATTGTTAGGCTTTTTATATTATTTTAATCAAATACATATCATATTTCACTAACAAGGACGCAAAGTGCAATATTATTTGTATAATGTTGAAGGGATTAATAAAACAAATCATACATAATATCATAATACAAAACACAAAAGCTTGTAAGATTATCCTTTACAGACACATATGTCGTTGGTATTGGCTGTCTTCTACACCTAAGTTTGATTCCCACGCATGTTTAATGAATGACATTCCTGATTCTCGCAAATAGGTCAATTTATAGCTTGCCGTAAGAGGTTTGTCCTGCAGTTCCGTGTAAATGGTGCATGAATGTGGCATACGGGGTTTTATGACAATAATCTAACGCACGTGCAGTGTACTGGCAAGTATGACATCTTTAAATAAGGCAGTCGAGGCGGAAACGTAGAAAATGTCAGTAATCTACGGAGCTGCAAGCACGATTCATGCCCATAATCGGAACAAGGACTCAGCAGCTGTTGTAAATATCAGCTCCATGCTTATTATCGTGACGTAATTGCTGTTGCTTCGTGAAACAAAGAAAATTAAGTTGGCAAATTTGCGCGCGCATTCTTTGTTGAGATTGTGGAGTTTAAGCTGGTGGTGCAAAAGGATTTCGTTGAAATATTTTTTGGTATAATTGAAAGGCTCTATATAGAAATATGTATTGAATGTCCGGCGGAATACCCCGCGTGCCTACATTATGACTCACTCGCCACCAGGGCGACCCGTACTGTGCCCATTTAACTGCCACCTTAACTTGACGGAGCTTCCAGACTGCCTAATTGATTTACTTCGAGAAACCCTGACAATTCTATTATCACCCTTATTCCTTTTCAATACGACAACTAATCTACTTTAAATGTAAGGCCGCGAAGCGATAATTGCTTGTAAAAAAATATTAACGACGTCAATATTCGTGTTAGTGTATTTTTTGCCTTTACAATTTCGTCGCCTACAACCTCATAATAGAGAGAACAATACTTACTATGCAGGATATAAATCACACGGCAGTATAGTAGATAACAATCGGCAAACAATTTCAAGGGGTTTGGGGGCTAAATATGTTTTGTAACAATAAAGGGGATCTTCAGCGGACTTCTAAACCTCTGTTAGTGTACTGCGTGTTTGGCCTCTAGGATCGGCGTGACTAAGTTGAACGCTCAGGGAGCATCAATCAACCACAATCGACCTTTCAAATAGAAGACCGTATAACAATCTGAGGAGCATTCATCATTTTTATGCATTCTGAATACACATTCCATTCCATAGGAATATTTGATTAAGTGTAACGCTAACAGAGACGATATGATATTTGAAGATATACATCGTATGCATTTTAATAATAGTCAATAAGATGTTAGTAATAGACATTTTAACGAAAACATTATATACCAAAGGGTTGAAAAAAACAAGTCATCGGATCATATATGATCCGATGACTTGCATCGGATCATATCCTGAAGAATATCTCCTCTACCAACTAAATTTTTAGTAGCCCTCAAGAATGTAAAACATATTTTAACGCCAATGCCACGTACAAATTGAGTAATAAGCCTTCTTTTAAATGTTTCATGACCGCTGTCAGACGGTCTCTTTTATGCTCGCGTTACCAGGTTACGTTAAACCGCATTAGTAACGTCACAAATATTTGTCCCACATCTGTACAGACCGTTTGCAAGGCTTAAACATGTCTTGAAATTGTTCTATAACAATGAAATGTCCTTTGATTGACGAATAAAACCCTGAGCCTATTCCGATTAAACGTATGCGCAATAAGCGTGCACAAAAGTGCACAACGATGCTCATTACGCATGTACAACATCTGTGCCGCATGCACCATAACTCATGGAAATGATTATATTAATATACCGCATATCACGCTTTGCATTTCAATCTAAGGCCGGAACGATAACCATCGTCCTAGAGTCCTCGTCTCTGTAATACTATCCTGTATATATGTTGATCCACAAACGTGATGGATTCTTCATGTTTTAATGAGGTAGCAGTTAAATCAACGTAAGGAGCATATTAGCTGTTTGGATATACGAAGACTGTTCACTTATTGTTCCAGGTTGATAATGTTTCATGCACGATCACAAAATTTACAATTTTAAAACGTTGATTCATTGAATTTGACTTGAGACAGAAAATATATTTATTTGTTTTACTTTAATTAAAACGGACTAACCAATTACATTAATTAAAGACCACACTATCATACATCACGCTCTCAGAACCTGAGACATGCCGACAAAATAACCGTCTATTCATCAAGTCAAGAAAAGTTATTTTATCTAAGCTGCAGGATAGATAGTTGGAAAAAAGGAATAATATATGCGATCATGAACATCGAATCGATATTGAACAGTGAAGAGACACCTCCAAATAAATTGTCTTAGGCCGCTGTGACCCGGCTGAGATTACAGCGTAGGCTTAAGGCAAGCCTTCTTCTTCATGAGGTCCTGCTCATGAAGAAAAATGCTCAAAGTTAGGAAACTAGACAGGGTATCGCAAATAAACATACGTGAGTTAAGCCGGTACAAAATGATCATGTATATTGATACGAAACGTTTAATAATCAAATTTCTTCAATAATTAAGTAGTTAAAAAAACGAACACGCAGACATCTCATGCGAAGTTGTCGCTGAACAAAAGTGAACCCCGAGCGAATGTTCAAAGTATAATAATGAACCGTAAATTTCGTGTGTAATGGTAACTCGCAATAGACCCTTCACGTGGGTGGCGTGGTGAAACATAACGGGCGCATACTACCAAACATTAGGCAGCTCACGCACAACACATTCACGCACAGTTCATTAAAATGTATACTATAGACATACGAGAAAGATAATGCGTAGGTCATTTTTACACGCTCCGTCAATCGAATTCTAATTCATTGTAGTCATATGTACCTTTAGTGACCGTATGTGCGGTCGGAACTTGCGGTTGCATTGAATTGCGTCAACATGACAAAAGTGAATTTCAATATTGCAAATGAACAATTGTGAAGTGTATGAAAACGTGTAAGTGATCAATTCAAAATATTTCTAAGAAAATCAAATAAAATAGCCATAAGCAAATCTTTAGAGTATGTGCAGTACGAAAATAAATAAAATTTGTACACTTAACGTAGTAGACAATGAAATCATTGTTCCTCTTTTAAGACTTGTACATTATATCTCAGAGACAATATGGTTTCAAATTTGAAAGTAGCGTTTGAAGGACTTTTAGGAAAGTGACGATGTAGCGGGCACAATGGGTAACACTTTGTGTAATGGACCGAAATGGATAACATTGGACAAGTTATCTTCGGCGGAGGCCATAAAGAAGTCACCGCCGACCTTTATTGTTACGGCTGGCCCGACCACTTAACAGTAACAACAGTATTTATTGTGCTTCCGAGGCTACCACTTTTGAGCCACAATGGGAATATTTATCGGCCCAGAAGAACATCGTCTCTGACATGAATAAAATTTCAGAACATTTTGTAAATGTTTTAAGAATCCAGGATCAAAGTTGTTGTCGGACGAAACAATGGCAATAATTTTAGGATCTTTTGAAATTCTATGTTTCCACTAAAGAGTAGTTCAATAACTCTAGTGGCATATCAATTTATTAAACAAACTATTGTTCGCTTTTTAAACACAGCTACAAGGTAGTTTCTTGGCATACGTATAATAAATTAAGACGCGAAAGAAAATGGCCTACTGCTTTAGTTCTGATCGGTAGTGAATCACGCAATTCTTAGAATCACGTCTGTACCACGCTCGGCTAACTGGCTGTTACATACTACGCACGTAATGGTGAAGTGAGACGCTATCAAATATTAAGTAGTAATACAATATCAGCATAGTCCCAATGACTCAAATGAACGTAATTGAAGACGTCACACATCTAAAACTATTCCCTAGTACGCCATGTGGCCGATTGCAAGTCCACTACAATTAGAGCAAATTGTCTACATCCGGCCTTTATTGACCACGAACTTTTAATAGGTGTCGCCGAACCAAACGCATCTACTCGATCTCACTGGTTAAGACCACCTAATTATTTGAAATCACATATCGCAATCGAAGTACCTATTCGATCAGACACAATTTGAACGCATATCTCAGATTTGTACAAAAACTAAGGATACTAATATAATATGGAGCTTAAAGCAGACGGTGACGCAATTCGCCGACCTTATAAACATTTATAATAAGCAACACGGTTTAAAACGTTTTTATTGCAAGAAAAAAAATG
The DNA here is from genome assembly GCA_018245845.1 of Apyrrothrix hygieia. Lineage (NCBI taxonomy): Eukaryota > Metazoa > Arthropoda > Insecta > Lepidoptera > Hesperiidae > Apyrrothrix > Apyrrothrix hygieia. Next base: position 5,786 of record DWEG01000493.1, on the reverse strand, counting down.
GTGAAAAGCAGGTAAAATCAGCAACGGACGGTGCGCGCAACTAAAAGACGGCGTGTGGGGAATCCCAGGTGTACGTGCGTACTTGGAAGTCACAAGGCGCTGGAGAAATTTCACAAGCGCAATGTAGGTCACGTCAGCCGGACTTGAAGTTTTCGCCTCGCAAAGGTTACCGCCGCTGCCGGCGGCCGCCGCCGCGGACCGATAAGTCCGGTTGTGATCTTGCGCAATTGATAGACTCGTTTATCTGATCCGAAAAGATCAGTTGTTTCTAGACCGAGCGATGCAATACGTCCAAATGGCAAGACGCGAGAGACAAAGAACTTGTGCATTAACCTAGTGACGGCAATAAAGTGGCGACTGAACATTTTAAATTTATTACCCAACCTATATTATATACCTAATGTTAATACCAATTGCAGTTCAATGGGAATACCCAAGGATTTCATTCATGCATAGAATTAGTACCTACCGAACATGTTTTGAAAGTAAACAAGTCTGCGGCTGTGACGGTCGTAACTGTATGACTCGTATTTCAATTGTTAAAACAGGGGAGACGCGGAAACTAAATTTTTTCAACTAAACGGCCTATATTAGAGTAAATGACTTTAAAGGTCCTTATCGGAATTTAAAATTATCGTTGCCTAACTTTTTGGAATATAAAATTATTGTTGCATAACAATGAATTTAATTAGACAACAATATTTGTATGTAGTAGTACAGTTGAGAAAACACTGAATGAAATAGTTTCACAAAAAACAGTTGAAGCCTGTTCCAATAGAGCAATGTAGAATGTTGGTACGTGACTTTAGCAGCGTACCCTACAACAAGGTAAAATTATTCGTCGGCCGCATATAAAATAACGTACCAGGAAAATCATTTGCTAGAACTGGCATACGCGCCGAACGATAACAATTCTCAAAACAAGTTGGATATGAAAAACATATTATTTGCACAAATTATATTACGGAGCCATTAATATTGGCACAGATGCCAACGAGTTCGTGGAACTTCTCAATCGGTTGCGAGGAGACATTCGATTGAAACCTAGTGGGGCCGTCTCTGACGTCACAGAATGACGTCATCGCCCCGAACGCTATGTGACGTCACCACACTGATAGACAGCCACGAGATCTTCACAAGACGTTCTGTGTGGACCGAGTTGCTACACGTACGATACGTGGTGATTTATTTAAAATGTACTAAGTGTATTTCATAAACATAAATAAACTATTACTCATTATAACTGATAATAATTATACGCTGATTCTTATCGACTTTGTGAATCGTTTCATAACGCCATCTACTAGGAATTTAAAGAATTATTTTAAAACAAGTGAATTATATCATATACCAACGTCCTTAATTGTATTAATGTAAACAGGTCACCAATGTTATTTAATTTAAATACTTTGAATTAAATTAATTATAATGTAATTGTTAAATAAGGCTTGAAAGATGGACGTTGCACAGTTTCAGCATTTAGTTACACAATGAGAACAAATAATGTGTAAGAACAATAAGTACACTAACTCACAAAAAAAAAACAAAATTAAAATAGTGACAAAAACACAAAGCCAAAAATATGGCAAAAAGTTAATGACACATATATTTTTTAACCTAGATCAAAACGTACAACACAATAAAACAAACAAGACCAAATTCCGCGCTAAGTATACAAACTTCGGAAAGTTGTTTACTAGACTTGTCGCGGTAGAGTGCTGCAGGACGAGCTAAATAGAATTAACAAAAACTGAAATGTTCAAAGAAAACTGTAATACTCACGTGTGGCTTATTGTAGTCGTCTGTTTGATAATCGAACATCGTGACGTTCGCGAACATGAGACTGTCGTCTTGTTCGCTGCTGAGGAGATGGTAGGGTACCAGCTGAGACATGAAGACTGCTTTCACGATAAACAGTCCCACCAAATTATTAATTATTATTCACAAAAAAATTACGCGAAAGAAAAACAAAAACTCGAACAGCAAGGCCGAAAGTTAGCGGCGTGACAATTCACTAGTTGATAAAAGTATGAGTCATAAATGCTTCTGTGGATGTAAACGTACTAGTAGCTAGAATGTTTTATATCAGACTGAGTCAGTTCGCGTGGTCGCGGCCAGTTTTGTACGACGGTGGCGAGCGCGGCGCGCAGGCGCGAATACTATCGCAGGACCGGAACGTAACATGTCACGCGGTATTCCAACAATCCGTCGAGCGAGCCAAAAATTTTTAAACTTGTTGTTCAAAACCTATCCAGATTCTATCAATGAGTCAAATGAATGCTTTCCACATGACACGTACAGAAAATATTTTTCAAATAACGAATATATCCAAATTATATTCGCGAGCCGATCTAATGAGCAACGAGCAATGAGAAAATATTCGTGAAAATAAAATGAGAAACAACGTATTGTTAGTTGATGGGACAGAAAGTAAAGCCAAGGACAAAGTGCCATTTGAACAAGAACATTTTCAGACTTATTTGTATGCACACAGGCAACGTATTCAATAAAGAATGAGCATTTGGCACAATTCATTCACTAAGGTGAACTGGGTCATTTGCGATTATTTTAATTCAGTAACTTAATAAGGTTTAGGTATAAACATGGCCTTGGTATCAAAGAACAAGTCACTGCTTTGTACCAATCCAAATCTGTTTTAAAGAAAACAATACTAAACGATGATTAATTCATCGTTCAGCATTGTACGAAATGTAATATCTAACATTAATAATGTTTGTTTCTCAACTCTACACGCAAAATGGAACATTAATGACTATTAAGAGAATAGAAAATATCAGTATAAGCAACCATGAAATAAAAAACAAAAATCATAAAAAAATCCGAAAATTATCTGAACTACGAAAACTGGGAAGCTGTAATAACCTAGTTAGAAGTTCAACCTTCGGGGGTTCAGGCTTCCAATACTAGCGTGCACCTCTTTACAAAACATGTGCGTTTTAATATAAAATATCACTCGCTACAGTGTTGAAGGAAAACATCATGCGGAAACCGGCACACCTTAGGAGTTTCCAAAAAAAAAATTGTCTCTAAGGCGTGTGGAGCTTGCTAGCCCGCACTTGACTCACGTCGCGGAGTATGATCTTAGTGTCAGATGTTTACAAATTTCTGATTTACAATTCCCGAGAGTCATTGGGAATAATTAACAAATCATAAGAATATAACAGCGAATATTAACAGTACTGCGATCAGGAGATTTTTCTTGTGGGATTTTCATTTATTGGAACGTACTTCAATAGGCGCGTTAGATTATTAATACAATCCAGATTCAATTAAATTAAAATCCTCGTAAATATACATAATGTACATAAAGGAATCTGGTGAAAATTAAACCGGAGATCTCGTTTGGGCCAAATAGGTAAACTTTTTTTTTAAACCGGTTCAACCCAAATGATCTAATATTGTTTTAGTATGTATTTTGGTTGGTGGTGGTCGTGTTATTGCCTTAACTGTCACGTTATTGGAATTTCCATTATATAAGACGATAAAGTTATTGCAGGAAATCAAATCTTCCATTTTAATTTAATGAGCATTGATTTCATTTACCTAATATTGTACTTTCCGTTTCAGTAAATATTGGTTAATACTTTGAACCCGACCAAAGTTTCTTTTTAAGTCGATCCTGAGTGGAAGCCGAATATTTGGTTACGATTTCGTTTTCGGCTGAAAATCAGGTTTCAGTGGGACACTAGATAACAGCGTTTAGAGTAATTAATCTTTTATTTTGCCATTATTATTTTTGTTTAGATCAGTTAGAAAATGTATGAATAAAATTATTGTGTGAGAAAAGCGGTCAAGTTTATTACGAGTGTTATTATACAAAATATTAATTGCGATAGAGTTTGTATAATGATTACGAGCAGGTGTAACAGTCGAACGAGTCATTTGATGCACGACATTGTACCTGCCATATTGTATGAGTGTATCAAAATGTAAACAAACTCACCATGGCGACGGTATGATCGCATAGTTTCCCCGAACTGATTGTGAAACTGATGGTATCGTTGCCATTAATTCAACCCTCAACCTTGGACCTGTGTTGATTTTATTTCACATTTCTAGAAAAACCTATTGTTTCATTACACATGGATGTTCAGAATTTACATTCTTGTCAAGGTTCAATTGGAAAATTGGCCACCTTCGGTGCTCTGACGCGATCAGCTCTCCTACATACATTGTACATTAGAACATTTCATATCGTCACTGTATCACATGTTTTCATTACAAAAAAAAATTAACTTCACGCCTGTAATCCCCGAAGAGATTTACAGAGGAGTGTATTACACACTTGTGTTTTCGGTAATGATTATAAATATCTTATCTCTGTATTAGTATAAGCAAAATGTTTAAAAGAAAATATGATTTAGAGTTAGAGAACTTTTTAATTCTTATTAACTACACGATAAACGATTTATCACATTTTTTAAACTATTTATGAGACGCCACATGAGAATGAGGGCTGCCTGAATTTCACTTTGTGTGTTAGCACAAATCAAAGTTTAATATGCTCGACAAAATGCCAAAGTGGAGTCAATTAATGAATTATAGGTCCATAATTCTTAGGACTAAATTGATTGGCCATGCTCAATGATTTCGGCCAAGCAAATAAATGCTGTGATTTTATTGTTGTGTACTTATGTACATGACAACCAAATCGTTCTTTTACACCTAAAGCTATCACGAAAAATATGTTAAATTGTATAATGAACTATATCTCAAAACAACAAATATCCAACATAGGTATTCACGTTTCTACCTACAAAAGATTGATGAACACGTAGACATGTTCCGTACACTAATGCCGATATTGTTTTGCATTCGCGATTGTGTGAGGAAGGAAGTTCAATGCGGTTTTCTAGTAAATAACGATAATCTTTAAAATTTTCCTGCTAACACTTGTTGTCATCGATATAGATTGTAAGGATGACGCAATGTGGCTGTGTCGTTATCAGTTCTATGAAAACCTGCGTGTTGAAACTGTAGACAGCGTGGTACCGTTTATATAAACCACGGTATTGTAATTATTATAGATTATTATGCTCTAAATGTAGAAGAAGCAAACCAGGTCTATAAAGATAGAGATATTTGACAGTCGGTGTTCTCTACCTACTCCGCTAGGGACCTGGCGTGATGGTATAATAATATAACAATTATTCTAATAACAAGCCTCGTTAAAGCTTACACGCGGGCGAAATTACGAGTAAAAGTTTAGCGTTACTAAAATATACATATTAACATATAAATATTGTAAAATGGTCTAACAGTTCAACGTGATTATTATGAAAAAATACTATCACGTTCTCATAACAACTTTAAATAAGTCCGTTCATATGGCCAAATAATAAAAAAATGTAAATATATGATTAAAGAGAATGAATCGTTCATAAAATTCAAAAGACGTTGTGTTTGTGCGGTTGAATGTTACACGCCATTTGTGCACATTGCGTCAGATTATTATTTAAAGAAAAAAAGTGTACATTATATACACCAGCGAACCAGCAGTGATCGAAATTCGATCGTCGTTAATGAAATTTTAATTTTGGACATTACAATTTGATCATGGAACATTATTGATGTTCTTATATCGACTGCCTCGTTGGTCGTGTTGGTTGCATGTGCGACTGCCGATCGAGAGGTCCTGGGTTCGAATCCCGGGTCTAGTACTATTGGATTTTTCTAAAAAAATGATTTTCTAGTAGTGGCTCGGAGTCTGGATTAGTGCCCGGTGTATGGCAATAGACTCACCGCCTATTCCATATTGGGACGTA
>DWEG01000492.1:0-10926 GCA_018245845.1 Apyrrothrix hygieia | reverse complement strand
CCACTAGATGGTAGTGTTTTCTTAATTTTGTCACATATTCACTTTGTACAGTTTTGGCTCAACAAAGTTAGCCTTTAAAAAATTTTTTTTTAATTATTTTTTTTCTATTAATTCGTTTGTTCATCGTTTGTTCTTAATTGTTCACTGTTTATAATTGTTTGTTCTCCATTTATTTATTTATTTTAAAAAAATATATACCTGCAAGTTAGGCCCCCTATTGCAATTTTTATTATTTTTCCGTCAGTAGTGACTTGTAAATAGTTCTTTTCGATTTTTCCTGCATAAAATACGTTTGTTCTCTTTCGAAATTACTCATTTCAGAAACAAATCATAGAAATTTTCAAGCATAAACCTACAACTAAATTCATTCAGAGACAGTTTTTCAATCAAAGATTAAAACAATATTAGTTCTTTTTCGTTTCCTTACTTTATTTCTTAATTTCGACTAAAGCAACATTTATGACACAAAAAAATTGGAGGAAGATAGTTCAAAAATTAAGGTTGCTCCTTACATAAATTGCCATGATAACGTTATTCATGATAAATAGTTTGTGTCAAATTTATACGCGAACTATTCCAGCTATAAGTGCTAACCACAGAATAATAACAAGACATGGATTTATAGCTCTTGAAAAACCTTTACAATTTTATCAGAAAATTTACAATGTTCGTTGTCCATTTTGCTTTAAAGCAATTGCAACTCGTGTCACTGTGCCTGAAAAATATCTATTTATTGAATTAGATTTACGGGACAAAAAGTGTGGACCGAGAGGAAAAAGATGTAAATTAAGTGAGCTTCCAATTTGAGTTTTAGATTCCAATGTGAGGAATCTAAAACTAATTTACGTATATTTATTACACTACTTAATATTCGTATTTTATGCTTATTGTTGTAAATAATATCAAAAATTTATTTATTTTCAGAATATCAGGTGTTGTGGCGTTTATCACGGGCCATTACTTTGCTTATTGCTGACGACTAGGAGGTAATTGGCAGGTATACAACGATTTGTCAATAAAACCTGAGTCTGCATCTGATCAAGCAGAAGTTGAACTACACGCAGTATTCTATGTATTAGAATAATTAATTCTTTGAAGAAGAAGCTAATTTCCAATAAATATTAATTCAAATTATTATCAATACTTAAATTACTATTAGTATCACTACTAAAAAGGTGATATGAGGATTATCATTCTCGCTGAATTATTTAAAGGCATTGAACATCTCATGAGTTTAAATACAGTCAAATAACTCTGATGGACACATTAAAGGTTAATTAATTTTAATGTTTAATATCTTCAATATAGAATCATTATTTTTTTTATTCGTAAATGTTATTTATTTAAGGCACCAATAAGATCGTTAAACTATTGGAGTTATATTTGAGCTAATTAAGCAAAAAGAAAAAAAGCTATACATTTTGTAAGTAATAATAAAATTATTTTTGTGAGTTATTATTAAGCCTCATAAAATTTAATATTTTATAGAGTAAGTTCGTGCCAGCGATGCTTTTATCAAAAAAATAACAAGACAGCAAGATCCGAGATTCTATGAGGCTGTCACTTTTTTACTAATTACTTTTTACTAATTAGATTTTTAAGTTAAAAAAATGTACAGGGTGGGTAATAAAATTATTATGAATAAATTTCATAGAAAATAAATTTTTGTTTATAACTTTATTTTCTACTTGTCAATAAATTAATCAATAAAATTTTGTCTTTATTCGAATAAATTAATTCAATTATAACTGATCTTGGCTAATTATCGTACAAACTTTGCGGTCAAAATATATTTGTGTATTTTATAAATACAGATATATCCCCACTTCTAATTTTGTTTTAATCTTTGATTGAAAAACTGACTCTTAATGAATTTAGTTGTAGCTTAATGCTTGAAAATTTCTATGATTTGTCTCTGAAATGAGTAATTCTCGAAAAGGAACAAACGTATTTTATGCACGAACAGTTGAAAAGAAATATTTACAAGTCATTATTGACGGAAAAATAATAAAAATTGCAATAGGGGGGCTAACTTGTAGGTATATGTTTAATTTTTTTTTTTTATAAATAAATGAATACCAAACCATTTTTGACAGCGAACAATTAAGAACAAACGATGAACAAACGAATTAATAGAAAAAAAGTTGGAAATAGAAAAAAAAAAATTTTTTAAGGGTTAATTATAGCTATAACCCTAAAAATAGCAGTGACACTTGCTTTAGAAAAAAGTGTTATTTCGTTTATTATTCAGACTTTTGAGTACGGAATATAGTTTAAAACGAAACGTACCATATTAATATTTACTACGTTAAACGAAAAATAATCACTATATAGAGGAATAAAAGAAATTAAGAATATAATATATTTTATTTCTGATTACAATGCCTGTTGTAATATACTTAACCCATTTAAAGAACATTACCAAAGTGGCGGGAAACGTAAAAGACGTTAGGACTTATGGTGTGGTTTTTTAAGCAATAAAATAATGTACAAATATTAGTAATTGTAATAATATTAGCTTTCACTAAATTTGTTAGTAAACGGTAAAAGAAAGTATGTTACCTTCTTCGTGAGGGGTTAAAATAAATCACATATGTAAGTAATTCAGTAATATACTGTCCAAAACAGTAATTTTTGCGTTATGGAATCATAAAGATTTTATTGAGTACTTAACTTTACGAGTGTAATTCTTAAAGTGAAGTTTTTTATTTGTTTTAGAAAATGTTAACGAATTTTACGACATATTTTCCTATTTTCTGGTAAAGAATCGATAAATACTTATTATTTATTTTTCAAATAACACACGTTTTGTTGTTAGAAAAACAATTAAATAGATATCTGAAATAAGTTTTATGGAATATTGTTAGTAAATTACTAAATTACATTGTGTAGCATGCAATAGCTATCCAAAAGAGTATAATTTTTTATTGAAAACAAACCATCAATTGAATCTAATTTAAGTATTGTTCCAAACGTGTATCTTGTTTTTGAAAAAAAGACAGAAAGACAGAACGAGAAAGAAAAGATTTTTTTTGCTTTTGTCAATCTTGTTATCAAACCCTGATTAATTTTTTGGGACATCTGCCAGAATTTACCTATGGAGTTCTTTTTTTTTATTTCTATCCATCCATCAGCCTTTATAAGTCTACTGCCTTTCATAGACCTCCGATAATTGACACAAATCCACCCGGTTCAGGGCTTTTTGAGTCTAGATGTAATCAGCTGTTTTCTGAAGATTGTTAGACCACCTGTAGGAGGGCGACCTATGATGGTCCTTTTACCGAGCATGTGGCAACTATACGTTTTCCAGTTTTTATTTGTAGTATTGCCAAAATCTGTTTTTTATGGTATAAAACTCCACCAGTGAGGGTTACAAATCACTTTTATCGACCCTTTTAAATTAAATTCTATGTAAATGTAATCACGTTTGAAATACGAGTATAATTTAAAGTTAGTGATCAAAACATGTATTTTTTAAGAGCATAAAGCATATGGTACACTTATTAACGAGTAAATATAAGACACACTTATTTATCGCTGGCAACATCCTCCCAATGTTGCGATTGATAATTAAATCTAAAACGTGTTGAAAAGCTGAAATAAAACAACTGGGTCGCATGTGCGTGATATTTTATTTTCACTGAACTTATTTAGGTACTCAACGAGAATTTTGCTCTGTTCAATTAATGCAAAGTTTCACTTAACTATATATGGCTAATGTGCACCGTTTATTAAATATGACTTAAGTTCACATAACACGGGATTAGCATGTACATTTCGTCCATTTGTACAATGTAACGTAATAATTGTCAATAATAACAATAATTGTACAAAAGAACACAAGCATTATTTTACTTATTTAAAAAGCTAATTTACATCCAGTCGTTTCGAAAATAAAAAAGTGGGTTATACTAAGGTAAATCGTTGTTAAATTTTAATCTCTAGATATATTTCTCGAATCACTAATGGAATCGATCAGAGAAGCAAGCGATATCTGAAACGGTTTAACAGGGGTAAGGCTATGTTAAAATAATTTAAATAATAATAATGCTTTAAACAGTAACCCCCATTATCCTGTGAGCGTGTCTACTCACTAAATAACAATAAATGCAGTTGGTACGTATACCAGTTTCTACATCCCAAAACGTTATTCGTAGCCGCGGCGCCACCTACTGCTTTGGTTCATTTTCCGTGATTACTTGGTGATGGGGTGATGATTTTAATGTTATTTCAGCCATTATTCATTCGTCTGTTTAAAAGCTGAGACCTTCAGCAAGCATGTCACACGCAACATGCTTTAAATATTGTTTTGAGTAACAAAACAAAAACAGCAAAAGTAGTTAGATATCAAATGAAAACTTAAAGGATATTAAATACAATATGTATAATAATTTATATTATACGTTTATCCATTCTGTAACTGCTCGTGATAAACAGGATTTACAAAGTTTACTTCAATTATATATGACACTGCCAACATTTTCTATTGATATTCAAATGTGCACGTAATATTTAGTCTTAATCCTCAATTTTTTCGTTGATGTCGTTAAGATGTCTGGAAGTTCAGTTAAATAAGATTTGGGCTAGGTACGTCTGTTCACACTAAAAATATTATTTTGACAAATGCTAGGTTAAATGTTGATGTATTTTAATATGAAGCTGAGAGTGGATTTTTCCTATCGATTTGTGTTTAATAGATACGTTGACTGATCGTAAACAGGAACAGCATTATGAACAGAATAATGCTATAACGCAAACAATATAGGAATCTTATCCTATTTCACTTCTATTGAAGAATTGCGCGAAACAAATATATATATCCAAATAGATTTCGTAAAAAAATACTTTATATGTGATGAAGAAGGAAAAATTATTAGTAGTTGGTATTAAATAGGTTTATGAGGTCATATTATATGCAATTGGCATTAAGTCCGTCCTTTGTTACCAACAATAAAAGATAAATAAATAAATATTATTATGAGTGAATATTGCGTTGGTAAACACCTTTATTCTTAACATGTTTTCGATGCGTCGTAAGGGCCCTTTATGTGATATATTCAATTGTTTTTTTAATTCAAAGCTTCTCTTTCATCATCCAAAAATGCTCTTTCGTAGGTAAGTGAGTAAGGTTGACACAACTAATCGTATGAGAAAATATTTATCTGGCAAATTACAGAATGCATAAGCTGTAATATTTTCTTTATGCTTGTAGTTACGTGCGCTTACTTTCAGCTTAACAATATAAAATTTCGATCACAGACAAAATTACTAATTATTATTATTATTATATTATGCACGCTATAACCTTGCGTTTTTTTTTATGTTTTTGAAATATAAAATACTAAACTTATCAATATAATACTCTAGTACAATATTATAGTGAGATTATTCATAGCAGAAACAACCAGTTTTTTAGTGACTAAAAAATTTCAAGGCAACAATGAAGCAAACAACTTTCCACAAGATGGTGACTTACGCTAGGGTCTTAAGTATATACTTAGCCAAAGTGTTAACTTACGTACATACCCACACTTAATTACATATAATTCAATCTCGGCCATACCATCTTGCATTCGTGAAAATAATTATGGTCAAAAGTCAATTTGTTCGTAAAGATACCGCGTAGGTATGTAAGTAGTCTTATAATATTAAGCTTCACATCGCGTTATTACGTCAATATAATTATGTTTTACTGTAATATTGAGGTTGTGTTCACGTGTTTAACAGAAGTTTTGTTACGTCAAGCAAAATAGGAAGGCAGCGAGCAAGGCAAGGAAGGTAGCACGAGAAGGTTTTTTTGCTGCGTATTTCTTAAGACGCAATCGTTAGAATTTTCTCGTTTTGTTTTTTATTCAATGAATTTTGCACGCCACAACCCCTATACACCAGTATAAATGTATTATGTAATGTTTCTCATAAGTACTTTAACTTATCGATGATCATAGATCATGTTTATATCTTCACTAACAATTCTAACAATATATATTTTTTGATAATGACTTGTACACTGTTTTGACATATTCATGGAATAAATAATATCTGGGTATTTCAATAAATTGAAAACGATTTAATTGATTGATCAAACAAAGCTCAAGGAACCAAATTCTTTTACAGGAGACGCTGCAATCAACCTTGAAACTGAATTAGTCATTCAATATTTTGAAAATTCGATCCAGTTAGTGTTAATTCGTTTTATTGTGATTATTGGTTGCTTTACAAAAATAAGCTGTTATAAGCTGTTATGTTATGTTATGTTATGCAATAAGCTGTTCAGTTGACCTTAGCTGGTAATAGACCTTAGAGTATGAATATTCATACATTAAATAACAGACCTTATTATAGAGTTACGATTATTACGTGCAAGCCAACATTCTAAGCATATCGGTACACTTATATAAACTACAATAATGCAACCTTTATGCTGAGGGCTTGACTACTTATGACTAGAAACTGTGTTATGCACTAGGTCTAATATGTAAAATATAACAAAACTAAAATACACCCTGTGCTTAAAAGAGTTGTAAAAAATTATTTTACGTTGCAGTCGAGGGACACTATAGAATCGTACCCCCTGCGTGACTGTTATGAGCTGATATGGGAAATTTGAAATATATAACAAAAAAAACAAGCCGTACTGGTTTTTGATACAAAGTCTCAATGTTATTTTTGAGGCTTTGTTTAAAAAAAGCTAGCTTTGGTTTAATGTACGTTTTAGGCTAATCGATTTTAATGTTGATATACACTTTACACTAGATATGTGCTCAGCACTAACACGGTATTTATTATCTTCGTACGTAACATCAGTTCGCTTAAATTATTGTTTTCTGTATATTTTAATTCATTCGTATTGAAAAACAGGGAGGAAAAACAATAATATGAGACTACTAATTTATTTACTGGTGGCTCAAATCGATTCATCGTTTGACATTTCCTAGAACCGGCCTGGATACAAAAATTATGGTAAGGTTTGAAAATTGTGCACATATTTAATATTTCACCGTGCGGTTCAATGGATAGATGTACTTGTTATATGTTTAATAAAGTAGAGAGTCTCATACAGTTTTTTAGACAATAAATATCTACGAGCAATTTCTAAAATGTCGTACTTTTTATGAAGCGATTGTGAATTGTTACGCCGTTGACCGGAACATTTGCCATATGTTTTTTGTTTTAATGATGTGTATTAAATAAACAATGATGAATATCTACTTACTGATTAACTATATCGTTAACATAATGCGTTCTTATTTATCTAAGTGCCTTTAACTTTATAAGAAGCGTTTTTATATTTCCTAATGAATTTAAACCAAATATAAATGTACAGACGTCTGAATTTGTTGCTTCGGTACAGATAGATTCATTTTATAATAGGTAATGCATAATAATTTATGAAAATCTAAATCTACTAAAGCAAATATCTAAATGTGCTCGGCGTATATTATAGTAATCATTAATAGCAAAGCAACGAACATTATTTATTACATAGAGAAATTTGAGATAAGTGTACTAACTACCTACGTCTCGCAATTGACCGTCTCACGAACCTAAATCTATGTACCTACGAACAATGCACTGTACAATGCAAGGCGGATGGAATGGAATTTGCAGTTTTATACTTCGATATTTTTGTGCAGCTCTATTTTTCTGTCAGAAGGAACTGTTAAATTCTTTTATATTTCAGATCTTTCAACTGATATATAATCTGTGGACATGTTTACTGACGTATGACTAAAGGGATAAGGACAACGTAGCTACCTTAGTTGTGCTTGAAACGTTTGCGAACTAATTTATATTAAAGGCACGGGTATATATTAGGCAAAGTGAATGCGGCCACGCGGAGTGGTCCGATTTATAAAAATTTGTTATGTCACGTGATTGTCGCTAATTTTAAAACGGCAAAGACTAAGTGTCGACCGCCCGTATGACGATGCTTTTGGAAAATTAATAAATTTAAAAGAAATAAGTAGTTAAGCAATCTGACTCGTAACAATGAATTATTACAAACTACATCTTCTATTCGTAATAAAGCGTGAATATGCTTCGTGTTTTTCATAATACATAATTAATATTTTGTTACGTTTAAATAATTAGAAATGATAAGAGACAACAGACAGACATTGAGTATGTCTGTTGTTGCATTAAATGATTTTGAAAAACTATGTTTTCTATTTACTACTTTACATTGCGTTCGTTATACACGAAAACATCATTAATTTGGTACGTATTGTCTAATATTGGGTATATTTTTTAGCCTGTAAACAATTTAATTGCGCTTTTTAAATTAGAGCGTGATAAACAAAGGATCAAGAAAATTTATCCTTCTAGCCGTAATTCATAGGCAAGTGAAATTAAATATATTATATTATTAAATTCAAAATTATAACTGGCAATACAAATCAATATAATGCACCAATAATTTCCTAACGAACCAACGAGCGTAAACGAATATTGTAAACGAATTTTTACTTTTTCTTGTAAACCACCAGTCATTTTTTGTGCAATGCTTTGCAATTAAATAATATTTCTTTTCAAATTATACGAGTTCATTACGAACACATTTTTGCGGCCAGTTGTTTTTAGAAAGCCAATGTCCTTAGAATATTCTAGTTGTTTTTATTGCTTAAATTGATATATTGGCATACATTCCTACCTATAACGTTCGTAACTAAGTCATATACAATTAAAAATTTAAAGTTAAAATTTGAGCTATCAGTTTGAAAATATTTTTTATATAAGTGATTAAATGATTAAACAATTGAACTTTGTTCGTTTGTGCTTTTCTCGACATAAATAATCATAATTTACTTAACAATTTCAACATAATTAGTCGTTGTTTAGGCACAACGACCACGCTAAATTACGAAAGCAGATATTATTTACGCTGAATACCAAATCTAGCAGCAGTTTACTTGTGATTTTATATTAATAACAAACCATAGGTGATATTTGCCATCAAATTACCTATTTTAAAACTTTTCACTTTTTGCATATTAATATCATGAACTACAAAACAGTAAGCTACAATGATACATGTTTATTATAACAAGAGGTTCTTATTTAGTTGAACAGTAACATTTAAACGTGGATTATGATGTGGCGTATAAACAAATAGGTTATTTCGAATGTAATATTTTTTTTTACACTGTTAAAAGCGGTTGATTTACTGTATAACAAATAGGCAAGTTGTCAGCTATGGGGTATGAACGTTATGTTACTATGTCAAGTCATGTTCATAAACGCACTTCCACAAGGAGCATGTCAAATTGATTTTGATCGAAGTGATAGACATATTACCTAGCTACATGTAAAGGCAAGGAGCAAGGACGGGTAGAAAGCGTTATTCGTTTACTCTCTTCTGGAAATACAGTTCACGATATTACGTACTGTCTCAGTCTTATAAACTTCTTTCTGTAGCTGAGATTTAAAATTAACATTATCATTAGGTAATTCAAAATGTTCATCCAGGTGTATGAATATTTAATAAAATGAGAAGAATTTGAGTGATACTGTCAGATAGCGCTATTGTACACTCATTACAAATAATTACTCGTAATCATGTAAAAATGGCTTCTTCCTGTAAACTACAAAAAAATTAAAGCACCCAATTCATCCGTCAATTATTGCGTTTCCAAACACTCATTATATTAATTTCACAATAGGTATACTAATCATGCAAATATTTTCAAACGGCTCCAAGTCCATTTCTTTCGACCCAATCTTGGACATTTTCTAGTGTAACTTACTAGGGAAACTTCACGAAATCGTATTACAAATGGACTCTGCACGAGGGGCTAGGTGGCCCGCTCGAAAGACCGAGGACGTGTCAATTTAGACATTAACAGAAGTACAAAATTGGTCCATGCGTCGGGTCGGGGCGCGTCAGAGGAAAGTACGCGCGACGTCGCGCTGGGAGGGCGAGATGCGCCGGCAGAAGTGGAAGCGCGCGCGCGGCGCGGGGGCGCGCGTGCCGCCGGGCGCAGGCGCGGCGGGCGGCTCGGCCGCGGCCGCCGCGCCGCTCGCCAGCGAGCCGCACGAGGCGGACTCGGCGAGCGAGCGCGTCGACAGCCGGCAGCGGGGAGCGCTCGTCTCGCCTGCCTCACACTACCTATCAGACACAGTATGCATATTGTTGTATTCATTCCTATTATCAACGTAATAGCGGATTCTAACAATTATTTCTCTAAAACTTTTCTTATATTAAATACTGACTACCTACGTGCCAAGGGTTGGGAACGTATCCTAAATGTTTATTACATACAAAAATAGGGAATGATACCTATAAAAAGAATGAGAATGCGGGGGTGGCGGCAGAGCAGGCGGCACAGGCGCGTGCGGCTCGGACGCCGACCGCTGCACGCCCGGCGTGCGGTCGGCTCGCTCGCCGCGGCCGCCTCGTCCCCCGCGCTCGCGGTCTCCGTTCCAGTTCCATTCCCATTGGCCCTGGAAAGAATGATGTAACAGTAGATTCATTTTGTATAAAACTACAATAACTTTCATGATGGCAATTAAATATTATTGTCTCTTCATATAAACATTTATACTACATTAAGTATACGTAAAAACACTATTAAGACTACACTGCTAATTGCGTAATCATTGTATTTTCTACTAAAATTAAACTCTACACTAAAATTACATGTCTGATCTAATGTTAATTTGAACAACGGATCATCTGAAGAAAATCCGCAACTACCGAATACAATAGACATACCTAATACTAAAAAGTGTAGCGTAGCTACAGCATCTGGGTTTTGATTAACTTACGTCGCCGGACTGTGGAACGGAGAGCGACGCCTTGGGCAAGGGCTGGGACGGTGTGTGCGCGGGCTGCGAGTTGTGGTGAGACATGTCGCGGGCTTGCAACAGTTGCAGAATGCGTCGGACATCCGCTGTCAAACCGGACTCTAATAACGCCACTCGCCTACT
>DWEG01000491.1:0-10926 GCA_018245845.1 Apyrrothrix hygieia | reverse complement strand
TATACACAAAGTTGTTGTTAAAAATAACTAAAACATTTTATTTTCCACACTAATTAATAAAACAAAAGAAACATAATGTAATTTATAAAGGATAGTAAATGATAACATCGTGAGGATATATGCACAGCTTAGAGTTCTCAACAATGTTATCTGAGGCGTGAGAATTTGCCAACAAAAATTCTGCCAGCGTGGTAGACTACGGGCTTGACCTTTCTCATTCTGGAAGGAGACCCGAGGCCAACAGTGGAACGAGAGAAGGATTGATGTATACGTATTCGTATGTTTATGTATGTATCTATAAGTAACATTTTCAACTGTTATTCATGATCAACGGTCGACTATTGCAATTTGTTACAATGACGCTAGACCAGAGAATGTCGGTTTTGTTTTATTTGTAAATGCGCAGTACTGCAGTCGAAACATATTTATTTCGAATTCAGAACTGCATCGATTGTACCATTTTCATTAGCGTATTGGGCTATTAAAATAGTTATGTGTCCAATTCGACGCACTCCTCAATTAAATAATTTTGATTTATATATTTTTGGAAGGAAGAGAACAGGGATTAAAAATCAAATACAGGATAACGATGGTACTAAAGTAAATTGTTATGTACAATACAATATACTTTAGTGCACACTGAACGCTGAACACAAAAGAAACGAACAAGAGAAAAATATATTTACAGAATAAAAGAAAAAAGTAGTGTGTAATAGGCGGCTTTATCGCGATTTCAACTAGCGATTTCTTCCAGGCGACCTACCTGTATGTGCATAGTAAAAAACAATTTAAGAAAGAACATAAAGCGGTAGCGCGTGCGGAATATAAAAGAAAAGATAGTATGAGAAAGAAAGCATTATCTTATTTGGTTTTTCTGCGTTTTATTCAAATACTGTTTTAAACAGTTATCTAATTGTTTTGCAAGAAATGTTTTCGAGCAGTGCACTTATTGTAATATTCACATGAAAAAGGTTAACCCTTACACAGGTCACATATTTCGTACAAAAATACTGTTAAGATGTTTTTGTAAGTGACAGCTTTTTATGCTCCTTTTCGATATGCGTTCATTCTGTTAATTTTTTTTTTCTTTCTGTCAAATTACTACCCACAAAATTAAAATCAACACTTAGGGATATAGAAAAGTTACATTTCAATATTCGCAATAGTTAGTCAACATTTTGATATTAATATTCATTATAAATAAATTGATATACGATATCCTGCATTTTGGAAATGCAGTACGAGAAAACAGTGGCTGCTATCTGATATGTGTAGGCATTTTGATTAAAATTTTTATACGGCTATATACATTGTTCTTAAATTTTTAGGGATTTCATTCCCTCGCCAGTACTTTCATGTATAAATCTCGGCTTATTTATTTCAGCCGTCCACATAAAGTTGTTTGCTCGACAGATAATGATCTTCATCTTATGTGTGAACCGCTGGGGAAATCTGAGATTCCCATCCGGGCTTCTTGTGTTTTGTGTTTCGTCAAGCTATTTATATTCACCATATCTTCTTTGTGACAACGTTACCCAAGGGCGAAAATAAATGCTTTTGGAGTGTAGTCATTAAATTAAAATCAAACTCGACTTGGAACGTAAAAAAAGATAAAACGTAATTAAAGGAACTATGAAAATGTAACAATAATTATAATTATAACATCTTCACGCCAGATAGTTAAAGGGGCAGGCAAAGAACACTGAATGCCAACATATTTCTATCCTTGCAGACCTAAAGTATTTCTACATTCATCTCTCTTCATAAGTGCATATCAATTTCGAAGACTTCTAACTCCCCCAGTTTGTTTTTAAATAACAATTCTGATAAGAAATGTTCGATTGGCGTTCCTTTCACAACTAGGGCAACACTGTCCCAAGCTCATTGCTACTGGACGAAAACTTTGTTGCGAATTTAATACCAACGGGCAAGACATGATGTGGTTGGACTTTTTATTCGTATACGTGTCCCGTAAAGGAACGATCGCCCTTCTACTTTCCTGTTTACGGTCAATATAAAAAAGGGAAAAGAACAGCGACCGGGTCATACTATGTACTTTAAAAACTATCACGCATGTAAACATTGTAACACGCACGTGTTAACACCCGCGCGTAAACATGTTAAACACACCCATTTAATAGTGCCTTTGTTCTTAATGTACCTAATTTATTATATTCCAATGTTTTGAACGGATCTTTCAACCGTGAGATTCCCTGAGGTTTCCTTCACCACGCTGGTCCATTGGCAACTAGCAAGGATGCGAATTGTGACTAATACATCTGCCGGATTTTCTTAAACCGTTTCTTATACGTCTGGCAAAGTTAACAATTGTTGTGTAATGGGCGTTTCTGGGCCCGACTGTTTAGCACATCCACTGAAGCAATGTATTGGTCATAAATTCGCTTTAAGTAATCGACCATTTAATAGGTGGCAGTATCGATGTTGTTTAACTGTAAAAATCATTTGGATTCTCCAACCGCTGCATAGCTACGAACGATATAAGATATATTTACGAGTAGGGGAGAGCGGGGTTCAAAGTGCCGGGGGTAAGTTGTTCCGATCACAGTAGCTTTGAACAGGAAAGAGATAGCAATTAGTGTGAAGTGCGCCGCAAAACGTCATACTACCGCGCTATTTTGGCAGCCATGTTAGTGACTCTGTGTTGATGCGTGAGAGTAGTAGCCGATTGCAGACACTAAAACCAAACGTAAGTAAATATTTTTGTCTTTAAACTTTTTGGTCTATTTCAATTATATTTTGAGCTATTTGTATGTGGTTTGCTATTATTAGTAGGTCAAATTACAGAGATTATCTTTTCAGTAACGTTTTTGGCTTTTTGTAGCCTACTCTTTTACATTTTGAGGTTACATTGGAAATGAAATTTGGGGTTTAAAGTTCCTCTACCTGGGGGGCTGATTGTGCCGCGGAACAACGTGCCCCGTAATGAATCACATAACTAATAAAATTAATTGTTTTTTTTAGGATGAGAACCTACAAACGGAAAACAGAACGGGGCAAGGTTTCGATTGATCTTTTGCAGCGGGCAGCTGATGCTGTTATTAAAGACGGTCGTAAACTTAAGACAGTAGCTCGGGAACTTGAGATATGTCATATGACATTATTTCGCTTTGTCAAAAAGTTGAGGGCTGGTAAAACACCAACTGTTGGTTATTATTCACGACAAGTGTTTAACGCAGACCAGGAGAATACATTGACGGAATATTTATTAAAATGTTCCTCAATTTACTTTGGCCTCTTGCCACAGGAAGTGAGGAAGTTAGCATATAATTGTGCTGTTAAATTTGACATGCCTAACATTCCAGACTCTTGGCACAGAAATAAAGAAGCTGGTGCGGACTGGTTTACAGCTTTTCTGAAAAGAAATCCGTCTTTGTCTATAAGGACTCCTGAGGCAACAAGTTTGGGACGTGCATCTTCTTTTAACCGCTACAATGTCAATGAGTTCTTTAAGAAGCTAGGAGATGTCCTATTGAAGCATAACTTGCCACCGTCAAGAATATGGAATTTGGACGAAACAGGAGTCACCACGGTATTGAAACCGAAGAAAATAGTTGCATCGAAAGGCGTTAAGCAGGTGGGTGCTATAGTGTCAGCGGAGCGAGGAACTTTGGTTACAGTCGAATTAGCAGTGAATGCAGTTGGGAACACTATACCCCCTATGTTTATTTTTCCACGCCTTAAGTATAAAGATCTATTCATTCGCGATGGTCCTCCAGAAAGTATTGGAGCTGGTAACAGCTCGGGTTGGATGACGGCTAAAGAGTTCCTCATCTTCATGGACCATTTTATTAAATACACAAAGCCCACTCCCGATGAACCAGTATTATTATTGCTCGATAACCATCAATCCCATGTGGACATTGATGTTGTTGAAAAGGCAAAGGCCAATTCCATTATAATGTTATCTTTCCCGCCACACTGCACACATAATTTGCAGCCATTAGATGTTGGCGTTAACGGCCCATTTAAAACATATTGTGCCAAAGCACAGGAAAACTGGTTGAGGAATAACGCTGGCAAGACAATGTCCATATATGAAATTCCTGGAATTGTAAAGCATGCCTGGCCCCTAGCAGCGACCCCAAATAATATAATGAATGCATTTAAAAAGGCGGGCATAAGCCCTTATAACCCTGATATATTTACTGATGAGGATTTCGCACCATCGTTTGTAACTGACCGACCTATGCTCGACAATGCTACTATATTAGAATTGAGTCAAATTGAACAATCACAGCCCCAGGAAACAGGAGTTCCTGAAGAACCTCAGGTCGATCATAATTTGGAGGTTATCCAAGGCAACGAGCCACATCCATCCACATCAAGATCAATTGCCGATGAACCGCAGCCAGGGCCCTCAAACATTGCTACCTTGCCAAACAATGTTGTCGTTCAAACCACGTGTAACACATTTTCTCCTGAAACTGTCAAACCCTTACCCAAAGCACCACCAAGATCCTCTATAGTAACCAAGCGACGAATAAGAAAATCAGCAATACTGACAGACACACCTGAAAAGAACGCTTTAGCTGAAGAAAAAGTAAGAAGAGACAAGAGCCAAAATAAAATGAAAAGGAAGAAAATTGAAAAAAGAGTCGGGAAGGGAAAGAAAAAGTGTGAAGACAAGGGAAAGTGTAAAGCGACACGTAAGTCCGCAAATGGCAAAGCACAAGCGAAACGGAGAGTCCTGCAAGACGATTATGAAAGTGATAATGAAGACAGTAGCCTGGAATGGTTCTGTATAATATGTTGCGACTCTTATTCCAATTCGCGACCAGGAGAACAATGGGTTGAGTGCGTCATATGCAAGAATTGGGCCCATTCGAAATGCCTCCGCTCTGAAGATATTCATTCCTATGTTTGTCCAAATTGTGATTCTGACGACGAATCCTTTGAATAATTGTTTCTTAAGTTCTAGAAGATTGGAAAAGATTATTACTGAGACCGCGTTATCATTTGTGATATCTGCTGTTTTGCTAATTTCTTTCAACTTACTGAAGTTTAATAGGTACAAAACGTAAATACAGAAATTTCGAACATTACTTATATAAATTTATCTTGTCAGTTTATTATGAGCAAAACATACAGATGTGGAGGCGACCTCAGTGATAGTCTTTTTCTAATCTCATAATCAGATTAATCTCAGGTAATTAAGACTGAATAGAAACTGTATTTCTAAATGTTAAATTTAGTTGATTTTCTTAGCGTTTTATCAATGTTGATTAGTTTTTAAAGCTTTTAAAGAGTTAGTTGCGTTAAGGCTGTTAAATAGTTGGAAGTTTATATAAAATAATACTTGTTTCTAGATTTTCTCTAATTTTGTATCCACTCAGTTTCTAAAAATATCGAAAAATGTATTAAAACGTTCAGTTTTTTTATTTTAATTAATAAAGGTGCCTCGAATATTCAGTCTAGTTTGCTTAATTTAGTTTATACATATACCTTTCCATTATATGTTGCATAATTATACCTGGAGCTGAAAGCGGAACAACTTACCTCAATGGAGGAACAACCAGCCCCTTCATGGGGCGAGTTGTTCCTTGCCGACTTATTACATAAAAATAATTTTCATCCGAAGTACATTATTATTTCGATGAATTCGACTACACAACTACAAAGTAGAATAAATTCTGAATCTATTTGTATAGGAATCTTGGATCACAAGTCTTTCTATTACATTGTTATTGCATCATTACCTAAAATCGGAACGTCGAACCCCGCCCTCCCCTACTTCGAATTCTACAATTGAGACCGAAGAAAATAATGCGACTAATGTACCTCCTGTACAAAAAAAAACGTAAATATATGCCTTGTATCCCTCTGTAAAGCGAAGGATGACTAAAAGTAGTTACACCAAGTGCTATAAATCTTTGTGCGGGGAGCACAAACTTGACGTATGTCACAAATGTATTAGTTGCTAGATTTTTACCAATGTTTTTATTATATTAGTCTATTACATTTGTTGTTTTTAATATTTTAAGATTGTCACATTAAATTTTTATAATACTTATAAAACAACTTTAAAAATGTTACTATTGTTAATTTTTGATAAAACCTATTATCTCATTCATAAGGCTGATTGTTGAATAAATATGCTATTATACTTTATGTAAACATAGTAAATAATATGAGAAAATATAATTCACTAATAATAAAAATAAACATAAACAAGTTTAATTTCAATAAAACAAATTATCCCCTTTATTAAATACCGTAGTCGAAACGACGAAGGTTCGTAATAAGCGTCGAAAAATTTAGTTAGTGATCTAGGATAGGTTAGTGATCTAGGATTAATGAAACAAGTAAGTCCGGGCGATAAGCGTTGTTAACTACGAGGACGCGCTCACCGTCGCTCGAGGCATACAAAAAAAACTGCCGGACGGGAGCGCACACGCCGCGCGCACGCGTCCCGCGCTTTGGCTCGGAGCAGTAGCTAACCCTCCCGCGCGGTGACTAGTTAACTCCACGGCGAACGCTCGCACGTTCTTTGCTTTCCAATTATTTTCGTTTCGCGCTTACAAATCTATTAGTTTATAGTCTTTCCTTCTGAGTTTTGTTTTTTTAGTGTTTTTTTTACTTCTTACTTTCACTGTACCTGCCTTGTATTGGTAATTTTTGCTTTTCTTGCTTAAACTGTGCCTATAATAAACTGTTATATGTGTGTCAATTATCGGACTATTATTCCATATCCCGGTAGGGCACCCACAATTGGTGACCCTGATTACAGTGAACACAATAGCAAACCATGCAGAAGGAAACTTTACCCGAGTTAGCCAGAATAGGCGTGCGCGTGCCGGCATTTTGTCAAGACGACCCAGCGCTGTGGTTCGCGCAGATAGAAGGCCAATTCGCGTTGGCGGGAATAACGGTAGACACGACGAAGTTTTATCGGCGCAATTAGATCACCACATCACCAAAGAGGTAAAAGACGTGATTACCGACCCGCCGGCAAGCAATAAATATGAAAAATTAAAAACAGAGCTAATTAAAAGATTGTCAGCGTCACAGGAGCGGAATGTTAAACAACTACTTACGCACGAGGAGCTCGGGGACCGCAAACCATCCCAGTTCTTAAGACATTTGCAAACACTGGCGGGACCCACGGTACCCGACGATTTTTTACGAACGCTATGGGCCGGTCGTTTGCCTACAAATATACAGACATTGGTGGCGGCACAGAGAAAATTGTCATTAAGTGAAGTGGCAGAGCTGGCCGACCAAATATATGACATCGTCCCCAACAACCCACAGATAGCGAGTACTAGCACAGGGGTATCCGTGGAGGAGATGTCGAAACAATTTAATGAACTTTCACGTCAGGTTGCTTCACTTCAAGGGCAGCTTAACAGGTATCGTCCCCGATCTCGCTCGCGCGGTAAGTACAATCACCGAAATCACTCACGTTCTAAATCAAAATCACATGATCAGACAGTATGTTGGCATCACAATCGGTTTGGTACGAGAGCCAATAAATGTGAAGCTCCGTGTAGTTACAAGCAAGTGGGAAACTCCACAGGCAGCCGGAAATAGCGGCCCACGACTGCCATAACACATCATCAGGCCGCCTCTTTGTGGTGGACGCCACAACAAAAATTAGGTTTCTTGTCGACACTGGGTCTGATTTATGTGTGTACCCGCGCACATTACTCAAAGAACAACGGTCAAGGAATAATTATCAGCTTTTTGCAGCAAACGGCTCGGCGATACATACTTATGGCTGGGTGCAACTACAACTTAACCTGGGGCTGCGACGAGTATTTAGGTGGAGATTTGTGGTTGCGGATGTCTCAAAGCCCATCATCGGCGTTGATTTTTTATCATTTTATAATTTATTAATTGACTGTCGACAGCACCGCTTGTTAGATGGCGTGACTTCATTATCGGTAGTGGTGTCGGCGGGGGAGAACACAGAAGATATAAGCTCCGTTAAGGCCGTCTCAGGTAGCTCAGTGTACCACAACCTGCTACGTGAGTACCCAGACATAACTCGCCCTTCCGGCACGCATACAGAACCAAAGCACAAGACAGTCCATCATATTCGCACCACACCAGGTCCATCCGTCACTTGTCGTCCTCGTCGCCTACCACCAGAACGTCAACGGTATGCGCAAAAAGAATTTGAGGACATGTTACAAGCTGGAACTGCCCGCAGGTCTGAAAGCTCCTGGTCATCTCCGCTACACTTAGTCCCGAAAAAGGACAATGGATGGAGGCCTTGTGGAGATTACAGAGCACTTAATGCCGCACAGTGCCTGATAGCTATCCGGTTAGACACATTCAAGACTTTACCCATCAATTGTCTGGCAGCAGAGTTTTCTCAAAGGTTGATCTGGTAAAAGCCTACAATCAGATTCCTGTCCACCTGCCAGACATACCAAAAACAGCCATAACGACTCCATTTGGACTCTTCGAGTTCCCATTTATGACTTTCGGACTCAGGAATGCTGCGCAAACCTTCCAGAGATTCATTGATGAAGCACTAAGGGGACTTGATTTTTGTTATGGTTACTTAGATGACATTCTTATTTTCTCAGCATCAGAGACGGATCACCAGGACCACCTGCGTCAGTTATTCCAGCGCTTGACCGACTACGGAGTGCTAATCAACTCAGCTAAGTGTGAATTCGGTCAGTCATCAATCACATTTTTGGGCCACGAGGTAAGCGCCAGAGGTATTTGCCCTCTCAATGATAAAATACAAGCCATCGCAGAATTTCCGGTTCCCAAGAATGTGAAGGAGCTACGGCGTTTCCTAGGAATGTATAATTTCTACCGTAGATTTATTCCTGGTGCATCTACAATTCAGGCTCCATTGAACATCGCGCTGGCTGGACCAAAGAAGAGAGGTCAGCAGGAGATCACCATGACAGAGGAGATGATGACCGCATTTACAAACTGTAAGTCCGCAATAAGTAAAGCCACTATGTTAGCACATCCTAATCCTGACGCAGAACTGGCCATACTGATGCTTCAGATAGCGCAATCGGAGCCGTATTGCAACAAAGAATAGATGATGGTTGGGAGCCACTAGCCTTTTTCTCTCGGCGTTTAAAAGCACCCCAGAAAAAGTATAGTCCATACGACAGAGAACTGCTAGCCATCTACAACGCCATACGCCATTTCCGCCACATGGTGGAAGCTAAGATCTTTGCTGTCTATACAGACCACAGACCGCTAACCTTCGCTTTCACCTCACGTCGTGATAAATGTTCGCCGAGGCAGTTCAGGTATCTGGATTTCATCTCGCAATTTACAACAGATATCCGTTACGTAGCCGGCCCGGAGAACGTCGTAGCTGACGCTTTATCCCGAATTGAGGAAGTCAGTAAAAACCTGGACTTCGGTGGCCTGGCACGCTCGCAGGAAGAAGACTCGGAGCTGAAGGAGCTACTAGTGAAAGGCTCCTCGTTAAAACTAGAAAAGGTAAAACTAGAGTACCTAAATACAGCATTGTATTGCGACGTGTCAACATCTGTCCCAAGGCCGTTTGTCACCATGCCTTATAGACAATGTGTTTTAGAAACGCTACATCGACTCAGTCACCCAGGAGCCAAAGCCACGTCAAAGCTCATAACACAAAGATTTGTTTGGCCTGGAATTAGAAAAGACTGTCGTTTATGGACCAGGGAATGCAAAGATTGCCAACGTAGTAAAATCACCCGTCACACCATTTCCCCGACATCTCCTTTTTCCCCCTCTACCCAACGTTTTTCCCATGTCCATATGGACATAGTAGGGACGTTACCACTCTCTAACTGTTACAGGTACTGCCTCACGGTCGTCGATCGCTTCACCCGATGGCCTGAGGCATACCCCATGGTGGACATCACGGCGGAGACCTGCGCGCGAACATTCATCGCGGGCTGGGTCGCACGTTTCGGTTGCCCAGAGAAAATCACCACCGACAGGGGACGGCAGTTTGAATGCGAACTGTTTCGAGTCATGACATCGCTTCTCGGCGCGCAGCATCGTCCTACTACATCGTACCATCCGGTTTGCAACGGTATGGTAGAACGCCTGCATCGCCAGCTTAAGGCAGCAATCACATGCCACAACAACTCGCTCTGGACCGAAGTCCTTCCTCTGGTACTGCTGGGTATCCGCAGTGCGTGGAAGGAGGAACTAAAGGCATCATCGGCAGAACTGGTCTACGGAGAACCACTGCGCCTTCCTGGTGAGTTCTTTGCTCCAACCAAAGACGTCACTACAGACTATGCAGACTTCACAGCTAGACTCAGGCAACACATCGCCAAACTTGCCCCCCAACAAGTAAAATGGCATTCTTCTCGGACCTTCTATGTACCAAAAAGCTTGATGACCTCAGACTACGTGTTTCTGCGCCAGGGTCCTGCGAAGAAGTCACTGGACCCACCTTACATAGGTCCATACAAAGTCGTAGAACGAGGAGAGAAGACTTTTAAGATCAACATACGAGGACATGATAAAACTGTAACTATCGACAGATTAAAGCCAGCTTACATGTCAGTAGATACCAAGATAGGTTCCAAGCATGAGCCAGAGGAGATAGTTCCTGTTCCAGGAAAGACAACGCGAAGCGGCCGCGTTGTTCGGTTACCTCAATACTATCGACCGTAATAGGCAACGGTCTCAGCCAGGGTGTAGTGTAGGCGCCATTTATAAAAGTAAATAATAAAAAATAAATTCGCAAGCAAACCCGCGCTGAGAGCGTTGTTCGTAAGCCGTTATGCGTCATCGCCTCATCGGCCGCCGGCAATACCATACATGGTAATTTCGCACCTCGGCGACCGAGCCTACAAGCTCCGCCCACCGACGCCCGCGCAGCGGCTCCCTCGGCCGGCGCGCGCGGTTCGCAGTGCAAGGTACGACACGACCGCCGAAGCTATCGCCTAATGATCTTTACTTTCCCGCGCTTTTGTATTACGA
>DWEG01000490.1:0-10929 GCA_018245845.1 Apyrrothrix hygieia | reverse complement strand
ATGTTATTTATCTCGTTATTTCTTCGAACCTACTTTAGGATCAGAAGAACGTGTGTCGAATGTTTTAATGTATTTTCTCTGTTATTTAATCTTATAATGACCTCATGTAGTGTATGGTATAATTGAGTTTTTATTTTTTTACAAATATGGAATTGAATTTTTGACAGCCCTAGGTGACAATGAATAATTCAATTGTACTTGTCGGTTGTAGTGTGAATTGTATGCTGATTGGCAAGTCCTTCAAGCATTCGATAAGATATTGCAAGGACGCCGTTTCAATTAATATCACAAACTCCCAACATAACAGTTGGAACCTTAATTAAGTCAGACCAATATTTACTTCGAACTCTCATTCATTCATTGTATATTTTGTTGTTGTTATCGTTTATTCATTTGTTCCACCGAATGGTACGTTGGCGAATGATTCATTCTTACTGACGGTCAGATTTAGCGCCACTAACTAAAGTATATACGGACTTAAGTTTATATGCCTGCCGTGATAAAACCACGGGATTCTATAGACCATTATCAACCTGTCTCGATCCACTGCTGGACATAGCCCTTCCCTAAGGGGTTTTCGCCTATAATCCTCACGCTTAAGCCTGAACAGCCGGTCGCCAATGCCTCATCTGTTGTAAAGCAGGATGCAACTCGGGCAAGTGAGGTTGGCTTCGACTTCCAAGATGGAGCTTGGAACCACTTACATCCCATCCTATGAATTCTACAGACACTCGATTTGAAAAATTAAAGTAGCTTACACAGTAATACATATAAACATAGAAAATAAGGTATTGTAAACATCGCCGGGCCTTATAGCTGCGACATAATTCAGTCGGCAGATGATCATAAATACCTAGTAGCAGAACAAACACGATTCATATCGCAGCCGCCCGCCGGCGATAACGGTGCAGTTGTAGATATTTCATTAATCTGAAGTAGGCAGGTTTATCGTTTTCGAAGAAATGAAGTTAAAAATAACCATGTTTATCGTCGCCTTAGTGATAATTTGTGGACTTGGAGGTATTTTCATGAAATTTTTGTATTTTTGTGTGGGGCCATTCGGCAGCTACTTATGAGGACTATTGTTAAATACAATAATAGTAACTACAGTGTTGCTTCTATGACTCATTTCATAACATCACAATCATTATTAATCAGCACATTTTGATTTAATCAGTTGATTTTTTATTTAGGCAAGATTAAAGCTACTTTCATCCATTTTAAATTAAAACAATACTCCAGTTGCAATGTAGTCAAATTTCACATTGGAACTAAACTAAAGGAAACTAATAACAAACATAATTGTACAGTAAAAGAGTATAATACGATTTCAAACGTGAATATTGACAAATAAATTAAAGTATACATTTAGCACCAACCATTACATAATAATTATCATAATACACAAATCAATATCAATTTGCAAAAACTATTACAAAATCGATCTGCTCAAAACTGAATTTGATGCGTTTTACTTATATTCTACCTTAATACATTCTTTCTATAAAGTAAATGTATTCTTTATTCGTATTCGTATGTATATATGTATATCATAAATATATATTCATTTTACCGTTTATCATAAATATATTCTCATTTTACCGTTTATCATAAATATATACTCATTTTACCGTGAACGCTTTATGGTATCTCATAACGAGTAGTTACTACCAATTCACTCGGGTTCGCAATAGTGATATTAATAACACGTGTTGGTGGTGAAGCATTTGTCGTTAAATACATCACGCACATGCTTTCATATTTCACGTGTACGGTACACAAGTTAATGTATCTACGGCCTAGATGCCCCATATTTCAAGAAATCGGCATATTTGGGACATTCATACCTGTTTTGAATCTGCGATGAGTTAACATTTGATGGATTTCAATATAATTAACCATTAACACACTCATTATAAAACATTCTTTGTAAAAAATCCGTATGTTTAGTAATAGTCCATACTATGACATTGGCATTTTCTAACCAAACGATATCAAGTGAACAGTCTTAAAACGTAAATTATTTAGATAAGAAATGTGGAGGTCAAATACCTATTGTTTAATAATAATATTGTGGTTAAAGGTAATTTGCATCATTGTTCGAGTGATTGCAAGCGCGACTGTAGATCGAGAGATCCTGGGTTCGGATTCGGGATTACTATTGGATTTTTCTAACTTAGATTTTCTAATAGAAATTTCTAATTATGGTTCGGAGTCTGAACTTGTGTCCGGTGTATGGCAATAAGCTCACCACCTAATTCATAATGGAACGTAAACGTAACTGGTGAAACGTGGGAGTGTACTACACGGCTCTGCCTACCTCTTCGGAGATTACAAACATGACGTTACGTTATCAGTTATGTAATAAATATTTTAAAACATATTTACTCGTAAAGTAAAATATTAATGAGCTCTTAAAATAAAGTTATTGAAAAAACCTAATTGTGGTGTCTACTAAAGACGAAGTTAATGTACACAAGTGTTGAGTATTATTGCGCTGTTCACAAACACACGTCATATTATAATTCATTTTGTATCTTATTCTATTAATCACTGAGAGCACGCGTTCGTTTTGTCCTTATTTAGACTGATATATATTCATATTCATAAATTTTTCAATGCACTGCATACCCAACTGGGTAATCCCCGTTCATACTTCGTTTTTTATATTGTTTTCCAGTTACTAAAGTTTAATGGCAAACAACAGCAGAGTTAAAAAAATCCCTACCTACCTTGAGATTAATAATAATTATTATATAGTCACACCCGGTCCCTTACGGAGTAGGCAGAGAGCATCATGTCTCAAATATCCCTATCTGATATATTGTTTCTTGTAAATTCATCATTCTTTCAGCCCCATCAACCATCTGGCCTATTTGGTCAAGGTCGATGAGTTTTGGTCTCCCTCGGCACCTGAGTATACCCGCATGGATTGTTCTGGCGTGGGTGTGTGAACAGAGTGAGGAATGTGGAAGAAGCATGTTAGGTCTGTAAGGTTAGAGATATTTGGAACCGTGTACTCTGTGCCTACCCCGTAACGGACTTGGAGCAATGAGTATGAGTCGAATTCGTTGACTATAACGATCTCTCTGGAAGCAATGTAATGTTCCTATACGGGTACATATGAAAAGCTGATCCCCCCGTAGTACGCCACGTTATTTTATCACGTAATAGTGATACATAAATGATTTTCGCCAAGCACTCCGCAATATAAGACCCCTAAGCACCGTAATGGGGGACTGTCCCTGACAGTGGAAGTATATATCAACTTTATGGCCTTGACTTATAGATATTAAATAGAGCAGTCGTGCCTTTTTATATCGCAGGACGAACCTGCGCATTATCGCCGAACAGACTTTAGATTTTGAAATTTCAACAGCTCTTACTTTACTTTTAGGTTTTCTATTTTTAAATTTTCGAAAATTTTTATAAAATAGTAAAACTCTGTTCCTGTAGATGAACTTCATAATTCAATTATAATAATAAATAAAAATTCGATTTCACCTGTTTTTGGCTTTAAAAATTAAACATTCCTATCGCTAATCTTTACATTATTTCTACATTCCTAAACCTTCTGCTACGAATCAGGAAATAGTAAACATTATAATTAGTAGAATACAAAATACATTTTTAAATATTGATATATTTACATATCTGAATGTGGTCGATGTTCCTTCACGTTTTAAAATAAAATATTCTGACCTTCAAAATATCGCACCAAACGTTTAAGTGTAAAACGCGCCTCTCGATGTCTTTCAATTATCCGTAAAAGATTGGTACATGACCAATAATAATAAGATTTGCGGTAATAAAGTCGATTAAGGAAAAATTAGTTTCGTCAGAGATATAAAAAATGATCAAACATATCATTTTTCTGCTAAACGGGTTGTGCGAATCTAGAACTATAAATTATTGTTTCTCAGCATAAAATTTATTCAATGAGTTTCGATATTCAATTCAATATACACCTACTTATATGTTTTACAACTTTACACATAATTGTTCAAGAAAATTGAATTCATTCAGAGGTATTACGGGTGGAAATACTGGTGAACTATACAAAATAAAATGATTTCCTGTGGCACACCTCTTTACAACATGTGCGATTTAAGATTCAATATCACCTGCTATAACTGTTTAGATTTCATAAAAAATAATGTTCTCTAAGGCGTGCGAGGTCTGCCAACCCGCACTTGGCCAGCGTGATGAAAACATGAAATTTATTTAATTTTAATTAACTTGTTTACAGACGACTTTTTGGAGACATTTTGTTCTTGTAACATATTACAACGGAAGGTACACTACCATTTCTATTGAAATGTCTCCATCTACTGACACAAACAGCGAATGTTATCCTGTTATCTCACACTTCTCATCGAACAGTATTATAGACTAAGAGAAAAAAAAAGAATATAAAAAAACACTCGTAACATCAAAGCGGAGCGGTCGTTACCAATCGATACTGACCCAGACTGGAGGCCTTGGATCGAGCGTACTATATCTAGATCGGTTGAACGTTATTTTTAACAGCACATTAACTTACACGTGTATTCATTATGAACATGCTGATAAGCGGGAACAACCTTGAAACGGACGGATATAGAATAAGTATTAACGTTAGTAAAAAAGCGAAATGAAAGTACGTGAAGTGTTATGAAAATAGAAAAAGCACGTCAGGTCTGTAAGGATAGAAGTACGAGTATGGCTCTCGAGGCTCTCTGCCTACCCTGTCATCATCATCTATAAATGTCTATCTTGGGTACCTCAACCTAACGAAGTTAGTCGTAAGATGTTTGTAGGCATAAGATCACGGGGACGACTAAGTAACTTCTTACGCCTCTAAAATTCAGCGGGCTCAAACTTTACTTCTCCCTATACTTGACTATGCCGATACTTGCTATCTGGACGAAACTGAGAAGTAACTTAATAAAATTAAGCATCATCAAAATATATGTGTAAGATTACTACTGTATATTATATTTATTTTTATTACTTTATAATTTACACCTCTGCCCCGTATCTGATGATTTCTTTTCTGCTATCCTAAGACTATCTGGTAGAAATCCCTTGCTAGCGATAAGACTGCCTTTTGTGTACTGGCCGTTTTTATCGAATCTGTCCGAATTGGGTGTACAATAAAGTATATCGTATTGTACATATCTGTCATTAACTAAAAACCGTGGAAGTGTTTATAAAATTAAACCATTACTTATAACTTCAATATTCTTAAAATCTCTAAATTAGCTTAACCAACTAAAATATTGATATAATTCATTTCTTTTTAATAAAATAAACCTAAAATGAAAGAAGAGATCACTGCAGACAAGCATCCACCAATGGCGTGCCGAGACAATAGAATTACCTTCTCCTAAACTAAGAATCCTCTTAGTTAGAATTATTACGTTATCACACATAATAACAATAACGCATAATAATGTAACATTCAGACATATAAGGGATCACTTACATCAACTGCCCTGAAAAAAGCGGATCAATATTCCTTTTGATAAAGCAAAACGTTCAGAAACAAATAATAGATTTTATTAATCGTTCTTTAATTTGTTCTAGCGATACAAGCAGCTTTAAAAGAGAAACATCCGTGCTCAATAGACTGCGGGGAGCTGTGCCAATTGAAAGGCCAAGCTTTTGGACTGTGCTTACATGGCACCTGCCACTGCAGGTATAGATTAAGGCTTATATGACAACGAGAGACAACAACGCAGTATGATGACGCGATGGCGGCAACAATAGAAGTAAAGCAGAATTCATGATTTATATGTACCTAACTTTACATCAATGAACATTGTTACACTATTGTTGTTAATTCACTGTATTTTTAATATACATATATTGTTTTTGAACAAGAAACGTTATATGTGAAATAATAATGATTACTATTATTTTAAGCTCTTTATAACTTTGTTTTGGTGATATTTACCCTCTATCATTTAAGTATTGAAAAAAAAATCAATAATTGAAATAATTTGTGAACTATTGATCTCCTTCTCGCATGTCATTTCAAGAAACCTTAAGAGCTTACAAAACTACTGATTTTCATTAGAAACATTTTACTAATACAATTTTCTCAACTAACGTGATTCAAATATATTCCAAAATCAGTATAACAGGTCTTAATTACGTATGGCTCAATGAACCTTCCATTGATTCAATGGACCTTTGATTGAAAATACAAGTAATTTCAATAAATGGACATTCGTAAAGCACGTACTTTTATTAGCCATTAGAATCGATTGGACCAAAGATGACGAACTGAATAATCACCAAGGTCCAGTTAAAGAGCCTCACCCAACCACGCCTGTCAGCCTGTCGCCTCGTAACCTTACGTTACGACGAACAACTATGCTATGCTCTACAATTTAGATCCCATATGTCCATCATAATAATGGGCTAAACCACCGTAAGGGTGGCCTCTGTATAGCGGTGCAGTAAGACAGGTTAATGATGATGAATGTTCACGAAAGATCACCAAATGGGGAACCGAAGCGGACAAGAGTCGATCGCTTTCCAATAAGTTAGCAACTGGTGATCCAATGGCTCCTTAGACATTTCTGTATGCCCTATAAAACAATTTCAATTCATACTCATACTACAGATCTTCATGGTCCAAACGCGATAAACGTCAATACTAACAAGTAAAATAAAACAACACCCATTTTTGGGAAATATTGTTTTCCGAAAGCATCCATCATCGCCACTCCGAAAGGGAATATTCAACAAACACATATGATGTACGATAAATGATAATACGATTCACCATTTTCAATATATTATTATTTTAATATTATCGTATACGTGGGTAAGGAAAACAAATCATGCAATTAGCCGGGCTTCGAGCACAGATTAATCGCAACGCTGAATGACACAACATTAAGATAATTATGTTAATGACGCGTTTGCAATCCCTTGCTGAAAATTAAATTGGTTTATTTGTTCGACTGTTGTTTTCAATATTTGTGTTTGATATACATATATGCAAATAAAAGAATGTTAAAATACGTAAATCAACACTTAACTGTGACTGATTCGAGAAAATTGCAACACGACTCTCCAACGCATTTGGCAATCAGTAAGTATAATATAATAGATAATAAAAAATTAGCAACACATTCGTACAGTATATCTTATTAGTTATTGGATACTGAAAATTAGACATAAATGTAAATGTCCCAAACTACTTAACATTAGCATGCCTAAATGTAACGTCACGCCTGTAATCCCTGAAAGGTAGTCAGCGGAGTATAGTACAGTCCCACGTTTCACCAGTTACGTTTTCGTCCCATTATGGAATAGGTGGTGAGTCTATTGCCATACACCGGACACATGAGAGGGTTAAGACCATAGTCTACCGCGCTGGCCAAGTGTGGGTTGGCAGACTTCACACACCTTAGGTGTGCAGGTTTCCTCACGATGTTTTCCTTCATCGTTATAGCAAGTGATATTTAAATTTAAAACGCACATTTTTCTAAAGAGGTGCGCGCCAAGGATTTGAACCCGGCCTCCCGGAGTGAGAGGCTGAATTTCATACCACTAGGCTTTCACTGCTATACAATATCGTTATATACATTTCAATACTACTATAACGTATAATTAATCATCAGAAGCAATTTGTATCGCAGATCTAGAAGCTATATAATATAAGAAACTGGTGGTATCCGTAGGTGCATGTTGAGCCGCGATCACCGTCTTGCGAGTGTTGGATTTTGATTGCTGAGCGTGCAAATCGCTTTAACGAACGCAAAAGTGTAAAATTCACGGTGCGGTTATTCATCTAGAAACTTCACATAGCGACGATACAATTCAGTAAACTGGTGATAATTGCAATTACTTCATTTCATAGTACCAGGAGCTCTGAAGGTTTGATGTCTTAAATATTTTATCGCGTTTTCCCTATTTATGATCCTCTTAAGATAAACCAATTGAATTATTAAGAAACGGATTTAGTTAATAAAATGGATTATATAAATCTTCGTCGTATTGTATATTTATTTATGTATAGAAATAGAAAACGGCCAATGATCGCCGTCTTTTGTTTCATTGGAAATGATCATTTTACATGTTTTGGGTGGTCGGAGTAGCTTTATATAATCTGTAACAAATTTGTGATGGGTTTAACAAATTAGAGCTTAATATTTTAATATTCGTGAAGATTAAACTATAAAATTCCTATATTCGTTGCCTTTAGCTATACATTCTTTGAACTAGGGTGCTGTAATTTTAGCATCGCTACTATGATGTAGAAAATTGAGTGTATGAATCTTGAATTATTCGAATTTGTATTAGTAGTTTTAGTTTTACATTAATTTAAAGAATAAATCAAAGAAATATTTAATTTAAAAATAATGGTTTTGTAGATTAACCATAAGAAATTAGTTTATTTCAATAAAATTTAAACAGATAAGGAGGTAGACGTAAAACATTCGTTACGTCTAAATGACTGAAACTAACAATGGCTCAAATCTTTTTGCATTTCAGTATCAACTACAAGTCAAACAAGATTAGATTTTTTATTATTATTATAGAAAAAGCGCGGCAGGTCTGTAAGGAGAGAGATATTTGGCACTCGGTGCTCTCTGCCTACCCCGTGAGGGACCTGGCGTGAAGATATGTATGTATGTACAAAATGTTCAATTTTTTTTTCAACACCACGCTCCTCCAATACGAGTTATCGAAGATTTAGTCAGTGGCCAAACTGACCGATTTATTCGACGACAATAACCAAACTTATTTATTTGACGTGCTCTCTTGAGCGTGAAAACGATCGTAAATATTTGCCACTAGCGGTCACCTATCCAAGTGCTGACCGCGCCCAACATTGCTTAACTTTACATGTCATTTTCGATATGCAACCGAGTCAGGGCGGCACCCACATACCATGCCTTATTTATATAAAACTATGGTAATCTCCACTGAAACTTAATTAGTTCCCGTATTGTCTGTCATCCATCATTTCATTGTTCTAAGGGTTGTTGTAAAAATAATCTTAATAACCAGTATTAGAGTTCAAAAAATCAGTTCGACTGTTTTAAAAAAGACGCAGCGTAATAGTACGTAATATCTGAGTATGATTTACCATCTTCAGTATAGAACAAACACGACACTCCTTAAATGTTTTATTTTTAATCCTATTGCAATTTAATTGTTTGAATAAATTAATGATGATAATTATTAAACTTTAGTGACGCGAATCAGATCGTTCAAGCCGATGTTACAACGATGAAGTGTTAAATACGTGTGCTACAAAAAGGACTTAATCAGTGCCTAAGGTAGTGAGAAATGTCCATTTAAAAGTAGATGAACCTAGAACTAAGAGTGAAATAAATGTACTAAATTCAGAAACTTGAACACAACTTAAAAATAGTAAGAAAACTTGTTGGACAGAAAACATCGAAACTAATTATTGTATTGAAATATTCGTAAACAAAGAAAAGAATAAAACAAAATATCAAAATAAGGACGGAAAAAATATCGCGAGCAACGTCAGAGAAATCGTTGTGAAGTTTCAAATTGTGCTAAAACTCAACAAGACCCTCCATAACCAAACGGAATCTTATACAATTCGGAAGTGATTAAACATAAACAGAAGACAATGAGTGGACACTTCTAGAAAGTGAATAATAACCGTCACAAAGGAAAACTGTTGTGATGTGTGATAAAAGGCGTAAATTGGAAAAAGTGTAGGTATTTGAACCTCTGAAGATGAACACCGTACAGAGCACAGGAGGGCATGGCGGGTCCATGAAAAAGGACCACAAGCACGAGGTAAGTTCTACACAGTCTAATCTGGGTAGGTTCAGTAATTATTGTAACAAATAAGTAATTAGTATTAATATCGCGCCACAAATTGTCACTTGGAGGTCTGCCAACGTCATTAATACGTCATTTATAGCCCCTATGGCTCTAAGAGAAAATAGTAACGAGCTATCTGTACAATTATTATTATACCATCACACCAAGGCTCTTGCGGGGAAAGCAGAAGGCAGCGTGTGCCAAATATTTATATCTTTACAGAGCTGACGTAATTCTTTTACATTCATCTCTCCTTCAAACACCCACGCTGGCTTCTAAGACACCACATCAGTAAGTATCTGCCCTATGTGGTAAGATGTATGTATATGCCCTAAAATAGCTGAGAATTAAATTTGGAAAATTGAAATAATGGACCAAATGACGTACACTACGTTGTAAAGTCCGCTGTACATAGAAAACATACCAGTGTCGATATTTTTTAAATATTTTTTGTTGAAACGCGAACAAAGTGTGATTGATGAATACTACTCACCTGTTCAATTTTAAAAGCATTGTTACTATAAATTGTTTTACTCCAGGGAAGTTTCATGGAGATTAATTCCAATATATCGTACCACAGTGTTTTTGGTAAATTTAAAAATATTGTGCCCTTCGACATAACAACACTTTATACCTGCATCCTCATCACCATCAGCCCTTTTATCGTTCCATTGTTGGACACTAGTCTCTTCCTAAAACAAGATGGACTAAGGTTTTGGTCTGCCACGCTGGCTAAGTGCACGCATTTTTTTTTTTGAATGAAAAACAATGACGTGTGCAGATTTCCCCCGGAAATTTAGATTTCCTCAATGACATTTGATTTCAGACATTGCTACTGTTAATGTCTAAGTAAAACACTTATTCCACATTTTTGCTGTTTATTTGTACATTGAATTAACAGTTGCGGTTATTTTATTCCAACTTTGTCTACCTGGTAACGTAACGTAACGTAGTTTAACGTAAACGTGTAAAAAATATAATTCTAAATGTTTCCTTTTTTTCAATGTCTAGTTGTTTCGTTCAAATGCTAAATATGTTATTTGTTGTCTATATGTGCCATAGTATTGAAGAAAAAAAGATTTTCTAATTATATTATATGCACGCATTAAAAAATTTGCTGAC
>DWEG01000489.1:0-10930 GCA_018245845.1 Apyrrothrix hygieia | reverse complement strand
GGAATGAATGTGAAAATAGCAGCGCTCGCCCCAACACGATTCCGCTCACGTCGTGACGTCATGCCGTTCATTCAGTTCCGGCACAACAATAATCAACTGAGTGTCTTTTAATCGCAATGTTCTCGTAATCGATGACGTACACAACATTAAAACGATTCTCCTTTTAAATAGATTAACTAGCGTTAATGCTCGTGGCTTTTTGTGTGTGCAGCCACCGAAACTACCAAATTTTTGCAGGCACTTAGCAGGTCTTAAAGCGGGCTAGGAGCGAGCGTCATATTACTAGCGAAGTTAGTCATTTTATGAATATTCATTTAGTCCGCATCGTGCATAATGTATACATTCATACACTAGTTTTATCTATGAGGCGCACGGGCGCGTCAAGCCGTGAAATGTCGTGAATGTGTCGTCATTAAAATGATTGCACGCGCGAGAGGCGTCGCTGGCGGATTAGACGCGCTGACACACAACGCTGTACTGTGTCCTTAATGTAGTCCAGCTACGGAGTGCGCTGACCTCTGGGCAGCTTGTCGGGGTAGCCATTCAATGTAACAACGAGAACGTAGATGTTTATACACGACTAAACCACTTTTGTCGCACTTGGTCAGCGTGGCAGACTATGGCCTTGAATCTTCTCATTTTGAAAAGAGATCTCCAGTCAATAGTAAAACGATAAAAGAGTTGATGATGATAATTATGAACGAAGTTTTGCTTCTCGATCTTATCTTGGGTTTGACTTAAAATAGAAATTAAGATTTTTAGTACGATATTCAAGAAGATTATTGTGCCTATGAATTTAGAAATACACTGTCGCGGCACTACTATTAAAAACTTTGTTGTCACAAAATGTAAAATCAAAAGTACTCACAGTTACGTCTTATCGTGTTGCTGGCGTTTCTTAACGACCATGTTCTTAACGAACATTTTGTTCACCGTGAAATATTTCATTTACATCCCTATTAGAGAAATTTATTCACATTCAATTGCAGGACTTAAATTAATAAGCTACATATATTTCACTACGAGAGTCCGCTCAGTGAACAACACGGAACATCGAGAGAAAAGAATAGCGCGGATACGATCATTGTTTTACCAATTCCAGTCCATCACGTGCTGAGAATGATGGTGTACGAGCTAGCACGTACATTTTTGTAGCGTCAGCGGTTTACGCTACTGTAGCATTTTCAGGACAGTGCGCATACGGTGCTCAACATTAACGGTCACGCGTGCCGTGTATCAAATCTATCAAAATATCATTTCATAATAATCGATCTATCAAATTATCATCTAATAATAATTCTATCAAAATATCACTTAAGAACTGTCCGTCCATCATTATCAACCTCTATCAACCAAATATCGTATAGGGCTTCGTCTCACCCCATACATATTTGTGGTCCTTCGAGTATTAAAGCTACATAAAAGTGTAGCTCTCGCGAGTGAGTACATATACCCAGAGACTGAAAGTGTGCATCACGAGTGAGAAAGAACCAGCAAGAGACGCGGGCTATCTTGGGACTGACCAACATTTTAAGTCGGTGAGCAACATCGCTCGTCGTGCGGCAACCAGCTAAGCAGACCTATTCAAGTAAGATCTTTCCTTTTTTACTATCATATCGTCATGTCTAACTTGGAAGACATCTTGGCAAATCAACAACAATTATTGTCTGCAATCGAGCAAGTTTATACCAATTTTAAAAAGGATGGTGCCGATCGCAAGACACCAGACTATATCAAAAGAAGGCTAGACACTTTGGACAACTATTGGAAAGAGTTTCAAGTAAACCATAAATCGCTGTGCTCCATAGAATATGCGAAAACTCATTCGTATTTTACGAATAACCAATTTGAATACGCTTCCGAAAGATTTGAAAATATCAGGGCGGCAATTTCTAATTATCTTGTTAGGGACGAGAGGCCGCCCACACCCGTGTTAAAGGCAGCTACAAACTTGGGTGTCCCTGGGCCATCTCGTCAGCCGCCGCCTCCAGCACCTCAGTCGCAGTCCCAGGGGACAAATAGCAAGACGGACGAAATGTTACGTAAACAAAGTAGCAATTTTAAGGCATTCGAACACACAGTATCAAATATTGATTTAAATGTTGTAACAGAAAAATGGGAATTTGAGCATTTATTACGTGCTATACAATCGCGTTGGTCCATCATCGACACTATGCACTGGGAAATAGATAGTGAGCTCGGGGGTAGAAATACTGACTATGAAACCACATTTTTCCAGTATGAACGCCAGTATAATGAAACGATAAAAAATATCAATCGCAAGCTGTGGTCCGTATCCCACCGCGAGCAGTCTACGCCTCACATAGAAATACCTACATTTAGTGGTAACTACCATCAATGGAGCTCCTTTAAAGACTTGTTCACGGAAACCATACATAAAAATCCATCCTTATCTAATGCACAGAAGATGCAATTTCTTAAGACTAAGGTTAAGGGCGAAGCAGATAGGCTTATACAACATCTACCTGTAACCTCCGATAACTATCCTATTAGTTGGGACATACTCAACCATAGGTATAATAACAAAAGGCTGATTTTCCGCTCACATATAGACATTTTATTGAACATTCCCATGATGCAGCAAACCTCACTAAATCATATCAAGCGCATTCATGACACTACCTTAGAAACATTAAATGCTATTAAGAACCTAGGTGTTGACGTTGATTCTTGGGATTCGTTACTAGTACATCTACTATCACAAAAGCTCGACGCCGACACACATAATGAGTATATTGCATCGGTTAAGGAACCTCGTTAACTACCCAATTTTCAAGAGTTTCTATCGTTTTTAGAAGGGAAATTTACGAGTTTAGAGTCGTATCATAAAAAACCTGAAAATTCCAGCAAACCTCAAAATAACAATCATTGGCCACAACATTCAAACGCGAACAATAGATATCATCGAAATATGAGTAAACAAGCAATTCCGTCGCATGGTAAATTTATTTCTCAACAACCATATACGAAACTTAATACGTGGAAAACATTTAAATGCGGAATTTGTAAAACGAATGAACACTGCCTTTATTATTGCCGAACCTTCCTGAACATGACACCGCAAATAAGGCGCAAAACCGTAATCAAATTGAATGTTTGCGAAAATTGCCTCTATTCACATAACGGTAAAGCATGTTTGTCTGAAAAAAGATGTACAGAATGCAATAGGGCGCATAATACCATTTTGCACAAAGCCTATCAATCAAACATTAGCGATCAAGCCGGGAATAGTGCGAAACCAGAAACTTCCGATCAAGTACATAGCAATTCACACGTGTCCTTACAACGCGATATGCCTGAAATTCTTTTGGCTACAGCAATGCTTAGGGTCCAAGCACATGATGGGAATTACATAAACATGCGAGCTCTAATTGATCAAGGGTCCCAAACATCAATCATTACAGAGCATGCTGCTCAGTTGCTGGGCCACCCTCGACTTCGATGTCGCGGAGTAATTTCAGGAGTAGGTACCAAGGAGAGCAACTGTAAGGGAGTAACGACTATCAAGTGTGTAGCCAGAAATGACAACTTTGAATTTCAGACAGATGTGTATATCATGAAAACCCTTATTAAAAATTTACCTAATTACAGCTTTCCAAAACCATCGTGGTCCTACTTAAATAATATCACATTAGCAGATCCTGAGTTTAACATCAGTCGTCCAGTAGACTTATTATTAGGAGCAGATATTTATTCTTTGATTTTACTGGAAGGAATTTGCAGGGTCGGAGATAGCATGCCTATAGCTCAGAATACACGTTTAGGTTGGATCCTGACCGGCAACGTTCAAACCCTGCAATGTAACGTTATTATCAACAATTTAGAAGAGATCCGAAAATTTTGGGAAATTGAGGACATCAGTGAAGAGTCGAGCCTATCATCTGGTGACCAGCAATGCATTGATTTTTACAAATCGACTACAACCAGACGACAGGACGGTCGATACGAAGTTCGTTTACCAATGACCTCAGGTTTTTTAGATAAATTAGGAGAATCCAAGCCCAGGGCTATAGCGCAATTTCGATCATTAGAAAATACGTTTAAAAAACACGAGCATATCGCTAAGCAGTACAAATCATTCATTAAGGAATACCGCTCGCTTGGACATTTGATTCCAACTACCGGTAACCAGACGCCGAATCAACCTCATTGCGTACTAACTCATCATTGTGTACGTGCCCACGATCAAACAAATAATTCTAAATTTAGAGTAGTATTTAATGCATCATGTAAAACAACCTCAGGTAATAGCTTGAATGACGTCATGAGATGTGGTCCAAATCTTCAACAAGACTTGCAGTCTTTGATCATAAAGTGGAGACAATATCAGTTCGCTTTCACAGCAGACATTGAAAAAATGTTTCGCCAAATTTGGATTCATCCTGAAGACCAGCAGTTGTTAAGAATCGTATGGCGTGATTCCCCCTTCGGACGCATCGAAGATTATCAACTAACAAGGATCCCATACGGTTTGAAAGCGGCCCCCTTTCTCGCTATGATGACACTTAGGCAGCTTGCGTACGATGAACGACAGCGCTACCAGAGTAGCCAGGCGATGGAGGTTATAAACAATTCATTTTACATGGATGATTTGGTACATGGGTGTCACAACTTAGAAACAGCTAAGACGTTACAACGTGATATCATTAATTTATTACAATCTGGAGGCTTTCATCTACGGAAATGGAAGTCGAATAGCGACGAGTTGCTACAGTATGAAGAAATATCATCCAGTGCGGAAAATTTCACTTTTAAGCCATCCGAACTAACTAAAACCTTGGGGTTAGGATGGAATCAACGAGAAGATACTTTTACATTCCAATCAAGCTTAGAATCGTCGGCTGCACCAAATAAAATCACTAAGAGGCATCTCCTATCAGAAATCTCAAAACTTTTCGACCCGCTTGGTTGGCTTTCACCACTATCAACTAAGTGTAAAATCATTTTCCAACAAGTGTGGAATGCAGAAATTAAGTGGGATGAATGTATACCAAATTCTATTTCTGCAGAATGGATTAAGATCAGGGAAGACATAGGAAATATCAAGAATATTAAAATACCTAGATGGATGCAGACACACGAGTGCGACAGTTTCGAGTTGCATGGGTTCAGTGACTCGAGCGTAAAAGCCTACGCTTGCGTTATCTACGCTCGCGTTACAAGGGGCGATGTAACGTTTATAACAATATTAGCCGGCAAAACTAGACTAGTACAAACTAACAAAAATGTCACGTTACCGAGGCTAGAGCTGAGTGGAGCACTGCTACTATCAAAATTAATGCGTAAGGTACAACAATGCCTTAGTGGTCACAACATGAGAACATATGGTTGGATAAACTCTATGGTGGTTCTGGGTTGGCTCAACGGGAACCCAGCCAAGTGGAAAACATTTGTATCCAACAGAGTATGCGCGATAACCGAAGTCATGCCTGCAGGGTGCTGGCGGTATGTTAAATCAGAAGACAATCCAGCAGATTGTGCGAGTCGTGGTCTGACTGCATCCCAACTGAAGGAACACAAGTTGTGGTGGCAGGGCCCGAAATGGCTATCAACTTTTAATGACTTAGGTAATAAGATCGATTATACTACTATTGAAGAGATAAAATTATCAAAACCAATTGTCTTAGTCGCTGAATATCAACCGGACTCTATCATTCAAGCAGTTTTAGCAAAAATTTTGCACATTTAATAAAGCGGTGAGAGTAGTAGCATGGATACCTAGATTTATTGATATAAACAAGAAGCAAAGGCAATCGTATTTATCAGTTGAAGAATTGAAGGAGGCAAGAATCTTAATTATTAGGAACATACAAAGAACAGCATTTGATACGGAAATATCAGATTTACAACAAGGAAGCAAAACAAACAGAAAGAGCAAAATTTTAGTATTGAATCCTTATCTCGATCAAGAAGGGATACTACGCGTTGGTGGGAGACTTCGAAACGCGAATCTTGACCCCGACATGAAAAATCCTATAATTATACCAAACAACGATCGTCTTACAGAATTGTTAATAGATCAAGCACATGAATTGACATATCACGGTGGTGCCAGATTGACATTGGCCTACTTGAGGCGTAAATATTGGATCATTGGCGGTAACAGAGCAACTAAGAAAAGATTACGTCAGTGTATCAAGTGTAGAAGACATGAACCGAGCAAGCACTATCAAATTATGGGGGACCTTCCAGCCGCCAGAGCCAATCCATCCAGGCCTTTTTATCATGTAGCAGTGGACTACACGGGTCACGTATTCATCAAGGCCAATTCAGGTCGTGGTATCAAAACCACTAAGGGGTACGTTGCTGTATTCACGTGTATGGCTACCAAAGCGGTGCATTTGGAGTTGGTTTCTGACCTTTCGAGTA
Source organism: Apyrrothrix hygieia (assembly GCA_018245845.1). Classification (NCBI taxonomy): domain Eukaryota; kingdom Metazoa; phylum Arthropoda; class Insecta; order Lepidoptera; family Hesperiidae; genus Apyrrothrix; species Apyrrothrix hygieia. Next base: position 4,540 of record DWEG01000489.1, on the reverse strand, counting down.
ATGCTTTCTTAGCAGCTTTAAGGCGAATGACAGCTCGCAGAGGCAAGCCCGGCCACATTTATAGTGATAATGGTACCAACTTCATAGGAGCTAATCGGATGCTACAGCAGGAATATGAAGAGCTTCTTAAGGTCTTCGATGAGAAGTTTCATACGGAACTGGCTGATATGGGCATAAGCTGGCACTTCAACGCGCCATCGTGGCCATCAGCAAATGGTCTATGTGAAGGAACGGTGAAAAGCCTGAAGTTTCACCTGAGGAGGGTCGTTGGAGATCAGAAACTAACGTACGAGGAATTCAGCACGCTTCTTGCTCAGTTGGAGGCATGCTTGAATTCAAGGCCATTGTGTCCAATAACAGAGGATGCGGAAGATCTAAATTATCTTACACCTTCACATTTTCTATCAAGTGGTCCAGTACTATCAATCTGTGAAACTGAAAGAGACCTTAGAACAAGGTGGCACTTAACACAGAAAATATTTCAGGATATCTGGAAGAGATGGCAACAGGAATATTTAACAAATATGTCGGCGCGAAGCAAATGGAAACAACCACAGGAAAATATCAAGTTAAATGACATTGTACTTATTAACGACGGCAATTTGCCTCCCGGCAAATAAGCCCTGGGCCGAGTAGTCGAGCTACACCCTGGTAGGGATGGTTATGTACGGGTTGTAACCTTGAAAACCAAACATGGTTATATGAAAAGACCAATCATAAAACTATCTATTCTCCCTGTACATCAAGTTGAAGCGCAAAATCCAGATATTAAGCAAGAAGAAGCAGTGAAAAGAACCAGGCGTGGAAATAGGAAATACAACCTCGCAACAGTCGCTACGTCCATTTTTTTATTTTTTATGACACTGATTTGTAATAGCTACGGATTATACAGTATGAACAAACTTGAAAATAATACCGCCCTATTTTTTGATAAAATATCAAACTTGCATATAATAACTGATGATTGGAAACTAGTTGTCTATTATGATTTGAACCCGTACTGGGAAGGCATCGCTGCGAGTACAAAGTACATGGAGTACCTGGAAACCATCTGTTCCAAGTTAATAGATCACTCACATTGCGACGGTGTCTTGTATCAATTAAAACACGAACAGTCGGAACTAGAGCATTATAATATCATGTTACTTGACAAACAAGTAGACGCGCGCGCGCGCACTCGCCAACGCCGAGGCCTTATCAATGGAGTAGGTAACATTGCCAACTCATTGTTCGGTATATTGGATAACAATTTTGCTGAGAAATATGAACAAGATATAGATTTGGTCAGAAGAAATCAAAGACACTTGGCGGAATTGTGGAAAAATCAAACGTCAGTCGTGGAAGCTGAATTAAATCTTATAAAAAGAGCAGAAACTATCATGGAGAGGCATCATAAGACCGTCAACAAGAAGATGAACGATCTCGAACAAGCATTAAACACGCTGCAAGTTGAGTCGCAGGCCAGCTCTTACATCAGCGACTTCACCTTATCTGCAATGATCGTTAAGAATATTTTAGATAAATTGAAGGACATCCAAACCCATCTCCTTGATACTATCGTTGCTGTATATCACGGAAGATTCAACATTCACCTACTAACCCCCGATCAAATGCAGAAAGAGTTAAGTGTCATTTCTTCGCAAATAACTAAGGACTTATCATTGCCTACTGAACCTGCAAACCTATCAAATTTATACAAATTACTCAATGTAAAAGCACGCTTATCTAAATCATTCCTTGTTTTTGAAATACGAATACCATTAGTATTACGGGATTCTTATGAACTACTCCAAGTAATTCCTATACCTAAACAATCCGGTAGCAACATGATCAGCATTGTACCTGTCAGCGAATACCTTGCTTTAAACATAAAAAAGGACTCCTTTATTTCACTATCACCCGCTGATTTGCATGTTTGTATGGAACGAGATTCAGATACTGTGTTGTGCCGTTTCAAGAAGCCTATTTATCACATGAGCAGTGATAAGAGTTTATGTGACAAAAATGAAGATTCGGGAACCTGTAAAACTATCATCCGTCCCTGTAAAAACGTTTTTATTGCCACTAATAAACTAAACACATATTTCTATTTCTGCTGTAACAACTGCAATTTAAGATTACTATGCGAAGATCAAGTTACCGCTATTCAATTTAGTCGTACGGGTCTGCTTACACTGGACGCTGGTTGCCTTGTTAAAACAGCCGATCTTCACTTTTATTCGTCCCATCAAGATGCCAGTACAGTTAATTTGAAGCCAGACATTAGTATACCAGAAATTACTCCAGTAAACCATATCATTAATATTTCATTGCCTGACGTAAGCATCAATACCACCGGAGAGGTTACTAATCAGGAACAGCTGCTCGCAATCCAGAAGCAATTGGATATAATGAAACAGAACGGACCGTTGGCAGAAGACTTATCGTATCATGACATCCACCAATATACTGTCATCTATGTGGTGGTCGCAGCGGCGGTTCTTTTAATTGGATTGTACCTGTGGCGTCGTCGGCGGTGCCCGCGGGACGTGGCGCGGCGCAATCGCGCAGACAACATGTGTAGTGCAGTGCAGTGTAACCGTGAAGTGCAATGTGTGGATATGGAGTTGCAATCGTGTCCCGTGGGTGGTTGCGGTGACATTAAACAGGAGACAAGTGATAAGTTTGGCCACGCGCGTAAGCCTAGACAGAACCGGGGCACCTCGCCAGTGCTTCAATCCGTGTTCACTATTTCGGACACAGGACTTTAATTATGTTATCTTCCATATTTTTGTATTGCAATGACTTTCAACTAATTTTAATGAGTTTTAGTTCATCGCACTTCGTCTACCTCTTCATCTTTCGCCCCGGGAGCATGTACGAGCTAGCACGTACATTTTTGTAGCATTAACGGTTTACGCTACTGTAGCATTTCAGGACAGTGCGCATACAGTGCTCAACATTAACGGTCTCGCGTGCCGTGTATCAAATCTATCAAAATATCGTTTCATAATAATTCTGTCAATCAATCAAATTATCATTTAATAATAATTCTATCAAATGTCATTTTATTATAATTCTATCAATCTATCAAATTATCATCTAATAATAGTTCTATCAAACTATCATTTAATAACTGTCCGTCAATCACTATCAACCAAATATCGTATAGGGCTTTGTCTCACCCCATACAAAAAAATTGTATCTTATTTAAAAGATAATTTACAAACTTTAATTAAAAGTACCGATTGTGATATAATTTTTGGGTCTATTTAATGTTAGATATTTAGCACTCTGTGCTCTCTGCCTACCCCGTAAGGGACCTGGCGTGAGGGTATGAATGCATATATTAAAGTTAGTTATAGCAACGGTTGTGTTCAACAATTACACCTCTCCAATCATTAGTTAGTAGGGATTTAATTTAATTTATTTATCCTTATGAGCCCCAGCGTTACTCGTAATACTGCAACATTTGATTAAACATGTTTTCGGAAGTTGGTACCTTTATTACTTAAGCTAGAGCTGTCTCGTTTTAGTAGAAATACAAATATGTAATATTTATTTTCCTTTAATCTTATAAATTTAATCGTTTATTCTTCAAAGCGTTAATGGAAATTTTCGTCCCGACTGTGAGACTATATCAACATAAACGCGTAATCTAATCATAAAACATATTGTGTTCATCGTTGAAACTAAGTAGCGATGTTTTTTGTGTTGAGTGAATTTAAATTTATTAATACACGGCCTATGACTGAGTTCACATGTCTTGAATTTAATTTAATATAATTTTTCTACAACAAACAGTCGACAGTTTTCAGTTGGTTTCTGTAATTTAGAGGCACTTGCGTTTCGGTGTTGGCATCAAAGAGGCTTAGATACATCCGATTGATCGATTTTCAAATCTCCAGAATCGTTACCTATCAACTTGCGCTTATAGACCACTCGAGGAATTTTCCGGAGGATATACAACTGGAGAAAAATCCGTGGTTGCAGAGAAACGGGATCAACGGGTAAACTATATATTTTTTAAATATGTGTATCAAGTATTTTATTTAAGAAAATGAATGCCTTCAGGGCAGCAAACGATATATGTGAATATTTTTAGTTAATCATTAGTCTATTGACCTTTAAAATATTCTGATGTAATACCAATCCACATATCCAGGAATCCACATATTGTTCTGTTAAGTTTACAACTATCATGGATAGGCATATAAATATGTTTTGAATGCTGTTTCACATCTACTATTGGTAAACATGCCGGACTGACTATTTTTATACGTATCGAATGAAAATTGTAAAGCCTTTAAGCTCTTGGTGTGCCATTTAACACGTTTGGTGACATGTACACAGTACATGACACAGTACATGATATTACTGGGCAGTGGGCAGATTTTTCAAATTGCTATATTTTAATAGAATTTGAAAAATAATAGTTATTATTTACGTTTTTTGGGTACCTAAAGATTATGTCTAACACCGATTAACGCGGAACGGGTATGTGTAATATACTTTAGGATATAAAATAAAAACAAAATACTCACTACAAATATCCCGTAGG
>DWEG01000488.1:0-10942 GCA_018245845.1 Apyrrothrix hygieia | reverse complement strand
TATTGGGACGTAAACGTAACTGCTGATACGTGGCAGTGTACTGCACTCCTCTGCCTACCTTCGGGGATTACAAGCGTGATGTTACTTAATTAGTTGAAATAACGTTGTAATACTAATATAATAAATATCGTGTTTTGAACACTCGTATTACTGCATACATTTATTGTTGTCTTCTGCTTTATGTATTACGTAATACATATATAACAATGTATTGTTCTAAATAGCGACCAAAACTTACCTATCAGAAAAGTAAATATTTTATACCTCTTGAAGTATTTACAGCGACATGTCGGGCGAACATATCAATTGAAGCCACTGCTTTAAAATTCACGTTCTTCAGCTGAATATTTGAAGAAAGAACTGTCAGTTTCCAAATAAATGTCTTAAAACGAAACCGAACAAAGCATTCAAACCCGTAATAAACTGACCGAACAACGATTTGGGTCACAAACTGGGAATGGCAAATGTAGTCGAAATCAGATTTTCTTGAACAACCGCACGTATGAGTGATTTGCAAGAACCTTATGGAGCTTTTGCTTATGTATAATGAAGCGTGTTTAAAGAGATACTCGCTATTGAAATGGCAAATATTATATGTTGCTTTGACGATATTTTAGTCAGTTTTAGTATATTTTTGACGACAAAATCGAAATGCCTACTCATAGACTTTTCCAACCCTGCGAGACGATAAATATATTTAGAGTAATGGAGGTCTGTACACTCTACCATCACGCAAATCGGCCTGTAATTTGCCGAAAATTTTAGTATTAATGTCTTGTGTTGTATGTATGTAATGTATGTATGTAATGTAATGTTTTCTTTGTGAAAGTAAGTCAACTTCATTTCGCTATAGTTTTGTAGTGGTGCGCGCTATGTGTGGTCGTAGGATTCGTTTACTAAGAACATATTTTCAAATTTCGCCGCACTCCATTTTCAAATGGACTATCCCAATGACGAGACCATCCAGAGTCATCTACAAATTGAAGCAAGGTGACCCCTGTCAGCGTTCAATTACGACTGCCTGTGACAAATGGTGCCACTTACCGGATCGATAATGCAGTGTCGTATAAATAGGATGTTGATGCCCTGACCTGTCGTACGTCGCCACAACTACTAACCTCCCACCCTCCTCGCACTCTAGCCACTTTCAATGGTTGAAGGGTAGGTGCAGTGAAGTTTAATGGGTCAGGATAGGTTGGATTTGTCAAGTAAGATTTCAATGTAGGTAGAACTAATGTCATTATATTTTTAGCTTCTACTATCGATTGCACAACAGCGAAACTTATGGTGTGTATTTTTGTCGGTTGTTAATGTTTTGGTTTTGTAAACTATTCGACAGAAAAAAATATAACTTATTATACATAGCCTTGTTTGCTTTTTAGACAACTAAATTTCAAACGCAATATAGAGCATAATAAATAGTCGTATGTGAAATAACTCCAAATAGTTTGTGTTACAAATGTTTGATTAAATTCACACATCTTAAAACAATTCAAACATGATTTCATGCTTTTGAACAAATAGCTATTCAAATTGATGTTTCGAATTAATTACCAAACGAATAATAGTTTATCGCATCTTACGGCCGGGCTCGAAGCGTCATGATCTCCGCTGATTAAAAAAAACGTGTATAAGGCATAAGTGCTCTGACACTAAGATCATCGCACCTTGATCTGGACTAGCAGCCCTTGAAGGTGATGACGTCAAACAGCGCTAAAACTGATTCCTTTATTACTCATGCGATGAGTGCACTTCACATCCCTGCCTGGGCAGGCTGCCCAGGGTCGAGGAGCACATCCAATTTCCACCTCTATACCTATATTTATTTTATATTTCTGAATTGTTGCTCCTGTACGTTTGTAAATTATGAATTTTAAAAGTCCACTTATTCGTAAACGCCTAGCGAGCTATAAACAAGACATTTAATTATTCGTTTACATTTAATTGAGTCCATTAATTGTTTGAAATATTTATAGATGTTCAGAACGCTACACTTTTTGACTTCAAAGGTTTCAGCCGTAGACCCCTGTGTAATTTAAAATACTGTAAATGGACTAAAAATGTTAAAGGGGTTGCTACGTAAGTTTTTATCTAACTATTTTCAACGCTCAGTCTATAATACATACATAACCTCACGCAAGGTCCCTTACTTGGTAGGCAGAGAGCACGGAGTGCCAATTCTCTCTATCTTTACAGTAAGCATAAAGACAAACGAAAGTTTCATCGTCTAAGTAATTATACCCGCTTAGTTACCAACGGGTAGATGTTTCATGTAACGTCTGGAACATTTAATTAATATCCTTATGTGTATAATTGTACTTTAATGAATATGGAAAAATGTCTACCAGAACGTAGGAATTGGAATTATTTAGACTTTGCCTACCCTTATAGGAAGTAAGCGTGACAAAATGCATGTATATATACAGTGGATGGAGCGTCTATTGGTTATCGTGTAAGTTCTGAAGAACTCGACCGATGTTGGATATATTTACACTATAGCACGTGTTGTGTCAGTCCGGTGCTCCAGCCACGTCGCCGTGGCCCCGCGCGACTACGTTATGTAGTACATGAAATAAAGATCACCATCGCCTTGCCCACGTCGGTTAATCTACCATTGGAACAATCTATCTTTCTTCCGTCCATCTTCTTAATTATCCTATTTTGTTCAGTTTCAAATGGTCTTTTCCACTGTGATAACAAATGTAAAAACGACACATCACCTAACTCGGGCGTGCTCCCGCTGCGGACTCGCCGCGGCGCCGCATGTATGTACACGAGCACACGTTTGTGATACGCCCCGAAACTCATTTATGCGATATACGCACTTGTACAAGCCGGCGCTCTAAGCAAAGAGTCGCTAGAGCAAATAACGCTTATATTGAAGCAAAATTACGCGCTCGCCGACTTGTCCCACCGCCGGCTGCGAGCGTTGCCTACGTACATCTTCTAATAATTAAGCTTCCAGATCGATATATGCTTGTCTCTTGTCTCTAATATATACAATGAAACTAAACGACGAGGCAATTGTAGGATAAAGGATGTACATCGAATGTTGAAAACGTACACCCCGGAGGTAGTGTGGAATTCGTTCAGCGGACGTGATAGGAAGTTTCTTATCAAAAATGTTAGGCAGGGACAAAGGACGAAGTTACTTAAGCGCCAAGCCGCGAACACCCCGGCGGCGAGTGTCTACACCGCTGTATAATAAGCTAAGACGCTTGTCATTACAAAAGTAGGCGACAGCAACATAGCGTGCCTATATTATAATATACATATATATACGTAGCTATGCCAATAACTATAATTTTGAAACGTGATTGCAACGACTGTTCAGTTGACATGTTGGAACTTCTATTATTTAATTCTATAACACTCAACTCGTCATCAACTCGTACTCATTCATGCCTAAATAAATCCCATAGATTTACTGTTCCCTGTTACCATTCTGATTTTGTTTTTAAGTTTGTAATAAGACATTATACAAGTGGCCTGTGCAGTTATTTCATACTAAATTTCAAAATTGGGTCAGTGGTTTCCATATATCAAAAGTTATAAACAGTTAAAATTGCGTTCATTTTAACATTTGAGTTAACATTAATTGCAAAGAGAGAGCATAGATATTTACGAAATCGCTTAATCGATTTCGATCTTGTAAGATTTCAATAGCTTTGTTCCAACCGTTAGTCTACTATTCTCATAAAAACATCACCAACCACAAAGAAACTCACTCTGATGAAAACGGCTAGGAATTGCACCAGGATGGCTACATCGACACGGAAAGAAGAAGAAAAATATGGTGGACTTAGAAGTGTATTAGAAATATTCGTGTACACTGTTGGAGCGTTCATATACGAAAACGAAGTGTTTGAAGTAAAAAAGCTGAAATAATATCCGTGTGAGTCGGAGCCCCGGCGCTACCGCGGGCTTAGGGCCAGCCGGCTTAGCACGTTGTGAGGATTGGAACACTCCTCATCGCTTACACACGCTGTGTTCCGTTCAGAACGAATGAGTTACTTCGGTACGTCGTGAATACTACTGGATAAAGTGATAAAATCCCATTCCGTTGTCGCTCTTAATCCTCTTATTTGGCGTTTTGCACAAATATTCGGTGTTCAAGTTAATAGGTTTTATCCTTTAAAAATGGTTTATATTTGAGTGGATTTATAAGAACTTTGATATTATGATTATCGAGTGTAAAAATGTCCGAGTTGAATATCTGTACGTTTCGGTTTTATGCTTCTTCAGGCTTAGATCATGGCTGTCGGTTTTAGGTTTTCGATTTGCTCGGTACGTTTTTGTCAAATTGGTTTTCGATCATTACGACTAGTTGTTTTTTTTTGTCAATTCGTCCCGCCGTGGAAACATGTGTCTATTGGCGCCGGTCTTTACAATACATTTATTGAATTGTCTTTAGTTTTCTTTCTCTTTATAATTTATTCACAAGAATTGAAAGCGCGTGTATATGTAATAATGCATGTTTATTCCCACGTAATTAAAAATGCAAATTAATGTAAAGTTCAATAATGACGTGACAATGGATGACAATCAACTGAATTTCTCCCAATGAACGTCACTTATGTTGACATGGGTAATCACAAGGACTGACGTCACATAAGCACGTACTCAGAAGCGCCTCCGCGCCTCAGCACCTGGTACGACTACGAGTTAAAATTACTCACATAAAAATACAATAGGGTGGAACACTTCATTTATTTACTGATTCCGGTACACCGGACAAAATACTTCCGAGGAACCTGTATACTAAACTCTGTACATAACTATCGCTTCTCCTTTACTGAGATCTTTTCAAGCATATCCATTAGTGGAAAGCGCGCGTTGAGAATAAATTTAGTGCATACTCATATCAGATGAGAAAAATACAGATCAATTATTTATTTTTAATTCAGATTTTTTTTAAAGCTGAATCTTTATCCTATGCTTTTGTTATATAATGTATGTACCTATGTGTTATATTTTTACCATAAATGACGTTTTAAAATTTAATATTCGGTTCATAAATTTTCTGCAAGAACAATTGGAGGAAGCCTGAAACTTAACCGTTGCTCTTATTAGGTACAGAATTATTATTTCGATAAAAGTACGACAATTTGGTTCGACCCCATCTTTCAAAAATACTTGTTGGAAACTAAAAAAACCAATAAATCTATATTGATATTCTTATACTGCTTTAATTTTCTTAGCTACTTGATAAAACTTTAATGTGCTTTCGACTCGCAAGGCGATTGAGTTTATTGAATCTCATTCACGTGCCCTTGGTTCTAATGATTCTTAAGGATTATTGTCTCGGTTTGACTTGGCGACTGTTATCGAAAAATAGAAATACAGACCGAATCTTTAAGCTCGCAAATATTTTTATAGTTCAATATTCCTAAAAAATATATTGTCGACGTTCAAACAATATTCTGCGTGTGACTTTTCTTAACAAATATATTTATCTATTTATTAAGGATAACAACATATTACGGGAGCTTCGTGTGCATTTATTGAATACTTTAATAACCAAATTGTGGCTTGCCATTCCTGAAACGCGCGTCAATTTAACATATCTAGCTGTAGGCAGACGCTACCAGCGCGGCGTGTTCCTACTAAAAGCTTATTCACTTACGCAGATTTTCATCTCACGCGTGATGAATACAAACTATTTTTATCGCAAAATATATTATAATAGCAGTTGGAGGTAACAAGTGCGCACTGAATTCGTACACCGCAATGAATATTGAAGAGTACACATTGCCGCCGTACACCGCCGAGCACGAGCACTGCGGCGCGCCGGGAATATTAATCACTAAAGGAAATATGCGCTGCCTGATCGCGGTATAGGACAACCTACCTAGGCGCGACTAGACGCCCTGCCGCCGACGGCTATCAGCGTAGGCGGTGTCAGAACCCGTGCTCTGCAGTCACTAATTAACATGTCCAGATTATGAGCAAAAACACCTCAGTGGTAACCTATGTCAAGTAGTAGATTTAGACAGGCTGATGATGAAGGTAATACGAGTGAGCTGTTCGTTTTTATGCTCTAGTTTTTCGCATAATATTTTAAATATAGATATTTGTATAATTAAACGTTTTCTAGGTTTATTAGAGGTCAGACTTAATCCTGAGAGACATTCTGTACTAGTAAACTCAGGGGAAGACTGAAACAACTGCTTCGTTGGGCGTAATGGTTACAAGTGCGACTGCCGATCGGGAGGGTCTGGCTTCGAATCTCGGATCGGGTACTATTAAATTTTTCTAACATAGATTTTCTAGGAGAAATTTCTAGTAGTGGCTCGGAGTCTGGATTTGTGCTCGTTGTATGCCAATAGACTCACCACCTATTCTATAATGGGACGTTAACTGGTGAAATGTGGAAGTGTACTGCACTTCTCTGTCCACCTCTTTGGGGATTACAGGCGCGTTGTTACGCGTTGTTCACGTCGAACTTTCTTTGGTGTACTAAAAACTACGCCGTAATAAGTAGGTATAAGTTTATTTGATGCAAAGTGATCCTTGTTAAGAAATTCCTAGATAAACTGTTTATTATTATTCGAGGACAGGACGCAATGACATTCATTAGGGGATGCCTATATCCGCGACTGGACTGGGACTAGCTGATGGTGATAATCGTATTACTGGATGTCACATTATGTCATCTTCTGACATGACCTGGTCATTATTTACGAAAAATTTCAAGGAAACGAAGAAATGATTGAGATTTAAAAGACTAACAGTTTTCCTTGAGTATCCAAATCTATCCAAAGATACTGTAATAGTTCTTAATATAATGGATGATTGACATTTACATATCCTAAATTCACTTGCCACGTCACAAGCCGTCACAACACGTCACAAGCCGTCACAACACGTCACAAGCCAAATAAATTAAAAAAAAATTGATGTTATCTGTGTGCTTCAGTTTGTTTGTGCTCAAGTGTACGGATAGGCGAACGGTACAGTGAAGTGTGAGCGAGCAAACATTATTTAGCGGCGTTCAGTTACGCCATTAATTTTAGAGCACACGCCTGTATTTTACAAGTTGTAATGTTCTGTAATCTGCTGCCAGCCTCTCGGGTTCCGACTGAGTTGCTTAAGTTTCGCGAAGCGTCTTACTACGACTTGAGCCGTAAAGGCTATTATGTGGATATATTGTATCTGAAGTTTCATATTCGTTTTAATATATAGTGTTACAAATTTGAGATCTGCGTTTTCCATTGCATATTATAGAAACTGAAATTAGAACTTGCATATTTAAACTGAACCAAACTGCAAGCTGAACGACGATGCGATGTCTCATCTAGTAGTCTGCAACAGCGCTCGCTATAATTGGCGATACTTGAACCCGTTGTCTCAATGAACAGATATATCAGACACTACAACTCCCACTACGATCCGGTACCCTTTGTCTAGGGCATAATCACCGTATATTAATTAATCTTTTGTTTAACTGAGATTTCGCTTCTGAAGACATATGTTTTAAAAGAGCCTAAGCTAAGATTAGTTGTAAATCATGGGGCTGGAGCACATTAGGGTGGTGCCTGATGAATGCGTAATTTGTTGCCTAATTTTCATTCAAGTATTCGTTCCGCTCGAGTCGACGTACCCCTTTGTGTACATCCGCGAGTGTCCTAGGATGGATATGGTTAATTTTTATTCGTCCGTTCTCTTAAAACTACTCATGTACTCAATGTCTTTTATACGATTTCAATGACCCGGTTCAAACTGAAAGATTTGTTCTATGCAAAGTGAAGATGTGTTTTGAAGAATTGCGAAAGACGTTATTACAAATATAACATTTTGGTCGGGTATCATCTCCAGTACGTATTGTTACATCTCGTGTCGTGTGGCTAAATGTGCTGAACACCCAATATTTTTAGTTATATTCCTAAAAAACAATAATTTCTACAAATGGAAATAGCAATAATATATGTAACTGTACTAGGAAATCCAGAGCTGGATATAAATATAAACGCATCCTTAGAGGGGAAAGTCCCGACTCTCCTAATGGCACGTTAATGGAAATAATCGAATAAAGACTCGATTATCGGCGCTCAGAGTGATTAGTAATCGATCTTCAAATGGATTCGAACAAACAAAATTAATTAAGGGCTCCCGGCCTCCCGAGACGGCGCTGTGTACACTGCGCGACACCCAGCCCTCGAGAATGATAATTAGTTTGTATCGAAGAACGAGTAGCATCACTAATTATTAGTTGCTTAGGTTTATCATGATGAAAGTAGGAGATGAATCTGAAACGAGCTTTGATGAATATTTACAATAAAACCCACTGATAGTACTCCATTCATTTAGACGCTGAATAATAACACACTAAATTAATATGTCACTTTTAATCCTTCACGGGTTTTATTCCTTTACTAATTTACAAATGAAGTTAATTATAAATACACAGATTTTATTTAGCCATGCTAAATTATGGGAATTAGTGAACATATAGAACAAATTGTTACCTCATAAAAGGAGGTCGTTTTTTTTTTCTTTAATTATAAGTGAGCTGACTAAGTTTAATGTCAGATTGTTTATAACTTCTCCAGTACGACGTACAGCCGCAAAGGTCGCGCCACGTTATTGATATCGTTCAATTGAGTCACATATAATTATCCACAAAGGTCAGTGTATCGATCGATGTTATGCAGAACGTGTGCAAGATCGATCCGACGAGTCTACGTCATTACGTCATTTGAACGTCGGTAACGGTCACAGGACATCAATAATTCTTTGCTCTTGTTTCCTTTACTACGCGGCACAGTACACTACGCTAGCCGCACTTCAATGCTAATTTGGTAAAAACTGCAATGTATCATACATATGTAATTTACACAGCAATGATAGCCTAGATAACGCAGTGATAGTATAATAGTCTAGAATTCAGAGGGCTAGGTTCAAATTATAATGCGTACCTCTTTACAAAACATGCACGTTTTGAAGCTTTTAACGTCTTAAAGGTGTGCTCTGCCTACTCTATAACAGACCTGGCGTGATGATATAACAATTGTCTGGAGGTAATGCTGCTGATTGAGATGTCCTGGGTTCGATCCGTGGATCATGTATTATTGGGTTTTTCTAAATTGAAATTCCTAGTAGTAGCTTGGAGTCTGGATTAGTGCCCGGTGTACGGCAATAGGTTCACCACCTATTCCATAATGGGATGTATAATGTAACTGGTGAAACGTAGGAGTTTACTATATTCCTCTACCTATCTCTTCCGAGAGATACAGGCGTCATGTTACGTAGTTGTTACTCTCAGTAGGTTTCCTCTGACATCTCCACTAACACTTACACTTGGAACCGAAATTCGGAAGAGATGAGGAAATGAATCATTCATACATATATCTGTCCCGGATTCCAACCTGGAGCTTTCTGCGCAGTAGTCCGTCATGGTGACCGTTGTTAACACATGAATCGTTAACTGAATTGTATTCCGTTATTTTACCAACAGATTCGCGATATCTTGTAGTGTTTCAGTGTTTGACATGTTTCATTGTTTATTTAAATGTAAAGTCGAAAAGCGAATTTCAAACATACGATATTCGTATCTAAGTGCGCAATTAGCGACCGCTGGATATGTTTATGAAAAGAATCTTAAATGTCACCGTAAAATAACGATTATGAATTTACCATTTCATTCTTGTATTGAAACAGTATGTCGTGTCGTAGCAATGAACCATCTTGTTGTTTGGACAGTTGGCTGCTCTGAAGCAGCCATTGCTAGTTACCAAAGTCCTCATTCCACTTTAGTTGTGTATCACCAACGTGACAGTTCAGACGTAAGTTTTGTTCTGTTTTACGATGTATAAAGCACTAGTATTTCAAAGTGATGTATATATACCTATATATAATTAATGTACGATTTAATTATTTGCCGACATAAGTGTTTAAAATTACTGCATAACTCTTATAACTTTAAACGTATTTTGACTTAAATATTAACCGTGTATAATTCTGGATATCATCAGTATATTAGCCATTTAAAAAATTTAACTCTTTAATTGATTTTATTGCAAAGCAAAAAAAATGCCAGACATATAGCGGCGTGAGGCGAGGCACATTTATTATTAATATTGATTGCAACACATGGGAACATTTTGTTCCACATCGTTGGCATTGCATATCGGATATCATTATATACCCTTGACAATATAATAATACTATTAGATATTTTGCGAAGGAACTCAATTTTTGAAACTGAAACACTTGCTTATTTACGAAACTGACCGGTTATTAAGCCTTGAGGTTACAGCTCAAACTTAAATGCTAATAAAGATGCTTACTTCCGAGTGAGTACAAATGGATGTGAGGCGATTAAAAGGCCGTCATCCCCCAAAACAGTTTTAATCTGTCGATATTAATTAGTTGAGCTTAGTTCGAGCACAATACGCGGTTCCGTTGAAGCTGCGGCCTAGAGTTGGCGCTCCGAACATATTTCATCATATGGTTTTGGCAGGAAACGGGCGAGCGAGGCCGGACGTTGACGGATTTGGAAACGATAATTTTTAAAACAGGTCTAATTTTTCAAGAGATAGGTCGCAAAGGCTGCCCTGCGGAAGTCGAATGTTACGTTTCATATTTGTCTTTCGTTATTATTAATATTATTCATCACGCCAGGTTTCTCAAGAAGTAGGCAGGCAGCGCCGAATGCCAATTGTCTCTGCCCTTACAAACTTGACGTGCTTCTTCTACTATTTTTATCAGTCTACCATTTTTTTCAAACTAATAATAATAATTTATTGATGAACATGTACATGTATTACATTAAAATAGAGATCCCTGACTCCTAAAAGAGCGTGAGCTGTGGCCTCGGAGACAGTTCCTTCTCTATTTATTGTTATCATATTGTTTAGTCGTATAAATATAAAAAATATACTGAAAAACAAAAAAATAAAAGAAAATTTGTGTACAATGATGGCAATGTCACTTACTAAAT
>DWEG01000487.1:0-10942 GCA_018245845.1 Apyrrothrix hygieia | reverse complement strand
TTCTAATTTTAGAAAAACCCAATAGTATTCGACACGGGATTTGAACCCTGGACCTCTCGATCGGCAGTGGCGCTTGCAACCAATACGACCAACGAGTCAAAGATATAATGGTAACAAAAAAAAGAAACCCGCGAGTGGAACTTCTATGAGTGAAAATGCCGAAGTTTCCGTGCCATGTGACCCGAGCGCAGCGTGCTTCGAAACATAAGTGGACAATAGCGACAACGCTCACCTTGTGAACATAATGTTAATGTGAAATACAACATCTCATTGTGCCGTCAGGAGACACCGGCGCGGACCGACGACCTGTGTTTTCATTACTGTCCGCTGCATTGAAGTGACGATTTAAGATTTTTTGGTACTTGTCTGCGTATGGATATTGTTTTGTATTATTTTATAATTCTACGTTGAGCTTTGATAGACTTTTTATTATTCGTTATTATTAATTTCATTTCATTATTTCTTTGTCATTATTCTAACCGTCGATATTTTTTGAAGTATATCTTCTTTAGGCACAACTAAAGGATAACTCAGATTTTTTTTCTGACGGAAGTAACGCTCAGACTTTGTGCTACATTTATTAATAATATTTTCGTGTATTTACTTTTCCTTATATCCTTTTATATGTATACGGTCTATTTTAATTTTTAATACAAAATTATCAATACTTAATTTGAGAAATTAATGACTATAAATATTTTAGTATTAATATTGATTGATGTTGAAAAAAAAGTTTAGAAACAAATCGGCAGACATTTTTAATTATACAAAATGGCGGGAAAACATGAAAGGCTTGTCTGTGTATTACTTTTTAATAATCATTATTTTAATTCAAGAATGAAAAGTATTTTAAAGAAATTCAGTATAATGCAACACTTTATTCATATTAAATAAACTAGTATTCAGTTAATTTATAATGGATGAATTCTAAGAATATTTTAAACTATCCTCGTTAAATAATAATAAACGAAAACCCAATCAACCATCTGATACTAACTAGATTTGTATTAAACGTAAGTTTTTCTTTTATGTACTTGTCAATTTTTTTTTATTAATTTAATGTAATTAACACGAGCAATAATGTATCAGATACAAATATGCTAAAAATGACAAATAAGTTTTACTTCAATCGCGCGTGAAGGTTACGTGCAGTCATTTTTTTGTGGAATCGTCCTTCATTATTTTGTATCGTTGACCTATCCACTTTTTTGGGTTGTAGGTAGATGGATTGCGTATAGGAAGATAGATAGGTGGAACATAGACATTCTGATTTTTTTTTCTACACTGTCTGTATGTCGCCAGTAATTTTTTTTTTATTTGTATTTATTGGTTATTAACACGGTAATGATGAAAAAAAACATGTGCATTAATTAACACAAAAATTAACAAATGTAAGTAAAAATAAAAATTCAAGCGATAGAAGCAATAAAATGCTGCTAACACTACACACACACTACACAACACACACTATCGACCTGTGCGATAGGTTTCGCTGCCCAGTCAGTATCTCGTACATTCAGGGTAGGCAATACGTCTCGTTGCAGCATATTAACGTCTCTTCAACTCACCAGTCAGTTGCTCCTCATCCGGTGATAACACGGGGACTAGCGTAATTATCGCTAATGGCCGCGATTGCATTGACAAATGAATAAAAAGGCCGCCCGAACGTAGCCAATATGCTGATGGAGGGGCTTAATCTTCACTTGTCAAAGCCACGATTTTAACCGGCTTGGTTTTTTCTCGATATATTGAAGATGTCTACATATCCCCTGTAGGTCAGCTGATTTTATCTGCAGTGACGGTCACTGATCTTATATCTATGTATGTGTCAAGCTAAGATTATCGTCGCAGATCAGTCATTGATACGGATCGGTGCTAAAACTGAGGCGAAAGTTGGAGAGTTGATGTCTCTAACCTAATGCCTCTATGTCTCTAACCTAATTTGGTAGGAAACGTGCGAAGTTCCAATCATGTTCGTCAGTGGGGCTGCTTGGCTACCTGGCGGCTCACTTCACAAGTATCTATAAATAAAAAACAAAAAAATTTAATTTCTATCTCTAATTTGTCACATAAGTCAAAATATATAAATAAAACACAAATAACTCTATGCTTAGAGCCAGTTGCGAAATTAGCCTCTTTTTATTTTGATTTAACACTCGACAGGATTTGGGTTAAGAATAGCTTAGCACATTAAACTTAAAATTTATTCACCCATAAATTAAATTAATTATTTGATTATATCTTCGTTTTTAAGTGTTTCTTTGTGGATTTGGCAAATGAGCTTTAAATAGAATAAAACACAACACGAAGTGGTTTTATTATCTTACCGAATTCCTCGGACCATGTTTAATTACTATATCTAATTTAATAAATTTAGATGGAGATAAAAGAAACTTTTGAGAAACTGTATAAAAACGACTAGCTGCGTTTATTTGTTGTATTTTCAACAGACTGACGCATTGTAATATTTGGGTCAACTCAGATTGTGGTTTTGTGTCTTATTGGCTCGGCTTAACCTGAACAACTTAGTCAGTTGTAGCAGTCAGTTGTAGCAGTCAGTTGTAGCAGTCAGTTGTAGCAGTCAGTTGTAGCAGTCAATTGTAGCATCAGATGTAGCAGTCAGTTGTAGCTGTCAGTAGTAGCAGTCAGTTGTAGCAGTCAGTTGTAGCAGTCAGTTGTAGCAGTCAGTTGTAGCAGTCAGTTGTAGCAGACAGTTGTAGCTGTCAGTTGTAGCAGTCAGTTGTAGCAGTCAGTTGTAGCTAGTCAGAGAGCAGATAGATTGAGCCTGGGCGAGGTTAAAGGTTCGGAAGCGGAATTATATGCGTTTACAATGTGTGAGTTTAGTAGTCATTACTACCTGTCAAAGTTCACAGCTGTTCATGAAATAACTATTTGTCGAATGCTTGATTTACTGGTTACTATAGCTTTTCTCTCTCGCTCCACTGCTCTTTTTCTTTCTGCCTAGTTCCAATAAAGGTTCATTTGCAAATTTACTTAACTCTTTCTAGGCATTTAAAGAAACAATTGACTAGGTAAGCTGGCCCAATCGCCACCGACTACAATTATAGCGAATTTTAAAACGTACTACATAGTACTAAAAATTGTCAACTCCGAACAAAATACGCAGCTTCTGCCAGTAAATGGTGGAGTGTACACGTTAACGTTAAAAGGATCTAATTACACCTTATGTTATATTTTATCATCTTGACATAACTTCTATATATTTCGCTAAGGAGCTTACAGAACAGTATTTAAATCAAGAACCACTTAACATGCCGGCAAATAACATGTGGACATTATAGAAGAGAGTTGAAAAAGAAATAAGTCGTAGCCAATATACATACATAGATACATATCTCACATCAGGTCCCTTACGGGGTAGGCAGAGAGCACGGAGTGTCAAATATTCCTATCCTTACAGACCTGCCGTCACATAATCAGTCACAAATGTATTGCTATTCTTAATAATTACAATACCTCTAACATTTGCCATTGTTTTTACAAAAATCAACGCAAGCGGAGCTTTCGATAGATATGCACACTATACGGAGAAGGTATTTATGAAAAAAAGGCATTTTTCGTAAGTGGTGCACTTCACACAACTTATACACACCGACGGCAGATTAATAAAACGCATAAGTGATGATAACAATTACGACACCCAAAAGGTTTCATTTTCATTTCAATAAACATCAAACGATCTTAATTTATATCGCGAATTGTTCACTTCGTTACAAACATGCAACCGCCATCATGTTAATAATATATCGTATATATATAATGAACTAAAATTAAACGTGTTATGTAGGTATGGATTTTAAAATTAAACATTATTATAATATAAAGTGCCAATGAAAGTTTACATATCTATGTATTTGTACCTATGTATTTGTTTGTCTGTTTGTATCTGCTGCAGAGTCATGAAAGTTTGCAGTGACGACTCATTCTAAAGACCTAAATCCCCGTCCAAAGCTCATACTTTTTACGGGTACTTAAATTAACGGTACAAATATGTTAATAATTCGACTCAGTTACAGCTTTCATAGGCCTTAAATCCCCTTAGAGTTTCTGAGTGTAACAATACATGCGACATACATGGATTTCTGTGTATGCTTATTATGAGTTACCGTTGACTACAAAATATGTAACATATCTAAAATATCTAACCCCTCCGATGAGATCAATTTAGAATATTTACGGCCGCTCTACCCATTTCTGCCTCTAAGAAGCAGCAGCGCTTGTGTCCTTTTGTCCTCAAGGATAGTGACGCGAGCGACCAACTTCTGAGAGAATTTACAATTCATTATACTTAACTCTGAATTCCAAATTAATATAATATTGGTTAGATAATAATTATATGTTTTAAATTAAATGTTGTTACTAAGATTTACAAATTCCACTATCGTTATTTCGAAACTACGATTTTGGGTACAGCTATAGAATAAAGCTTAACAAAATTTTTATTTACGACCTGCGTTTCGTTGTCTATAAATTCATTCCGAAAACATCGTCCATTTAGCCACTGGACTTGTGGATAATAAAATTGGCAAAAATCATTATGAAAGGTACAAATATATTAGCTGTTGTAACTAAAACTTTTTCATTGGATGAACACCCTGCCAGTATTCGGGCAGACCATTATAATTAAATTGAGCTATACGCAATAGGAACCATTGGAGCAGCCAATGAATTTCTATCATAAAATAAAATTGTTCCTTAGAGGGACGTAAAATGTAAACATACATTTTAAAATATCGTCAAAGAGCAAACCCGCGACCACTTATTAGTATAACGAAGATTTGAGTTTAAATAAAACTTTACTGGTATAAGATTCGTTGTGGAATCTTGGAATATATATTTTTTTCGCTTTTTGTGTTGGTCAGTTGTTTAGGGTCGGAGTACGTTGCTCATTTGTGGCCGGATTAACAATAAAAACGAAATTTGATCATTGTGGTCGAGGCGTGGTGCTTTGTTAAGGGGTAGTCATATTTCAATTATCAAGATAATACTGATACAAATACAAGTATAATACTGAAACAAAATGGCATTAATATGTTTAACACAAGATATTGTGAAAGTAAAATTAAGTAACTTTGCTTTGGCGAGTGTCTGAAGCTCAATGTTCATACCGACTTTCATTGAAGTCGAAATAAATTGTATACACCTATATTTATTAATAATTAAACTAGTTTTTATTAAAAAAAGTATTGATATTATAATGAAGCACAGGATATGATGAAACTAAACTTAACATTCTTTGAGAGTGAAGTCAGGTCACGCAGTGAAGTATATCAGCCATAAGTCTAAAACGTCATAGATTCTAATTAGATTCTTAATTTATTTTTAAATCGGTCTCTATTTGCTCTTAAAGAAAATTAGCCGGCGTCATAAAGTTTAACGACAAAATTATCTACTGATAAATGACTGTATGTTTTTTTTGGAGGAAGCAAAAGTTTATAAAATCGACTTTTATATCCAATTTTATGTTTGAGATCGATGAGACAATGTTTTATTAGATAACTGTAACTTGACACTAAGAAATAAAACTGGACAAGCTAATCAAAAGATTTTTATCGTCGTCATTAAAGAAAGTATTATATTAAAGCTTAATTAGTAACGCGAAAATAAATCAACGCGCAACTCTATCTTCTTCGTAAATAAACATTCCAACACATAGTTAATTACAGCCAAAATCAATCGCAAAAACGAATTTAATAGTGGGTTTAAACATACAATGCACACACAATAATTTCTTAAAAATCAAAACACTCATGGACTCAAGTCAATTTGCTCCTTGCTCGAAATTAAAGAATGTTCAAACAGACAAGCGACGAATCCAAATTAAAACTCGTTCGCTTCACCTTAACCGGGCGTTTGTGTTATCAGATCATCGGTTCGACCTGTCCCACGTATAAATCCAATATTTTACTGCTCCACCATTGTTATGCTCATTAACCCTTTTGTCTCATTAGCCCTGCCTTCATATTCCCGGCTATTTTCGTTACCGCCGATGACAGCTGAGATTAGATTCGTTTTTTTACCATCAACCTCTTTCTGTATAGGGTTACAAATAAAGGGCGTATGCCTCGCCTCTATATCAGTGTTTTTATGGACATTTGTTTTTTTAGCTCATGACAATGTCTTGTAAAGCCTGCGTTTTATCCTCGGACTGTAATTTAAAATTTTGTAATATTAAAGTTTTGAGTTGACTTACGCGGTGTTAGAAGTTTTAGATTCCGTTCATGGAGTGACCTCATCTTTCATATGGTTCTAGACTTAATTATGTCAACATGTTTTTGTAAAAAAAAGTTAATCTTTATGTACATACATTTAGATTTATACGAGTATTATATACTACATAGTACTTCTACAGTTGTAGAATATTATCTTCTTATACACTTCTACATTAACTTAATTCTTTTAAACTCCTATAACTAACGATCCAGCAAGTAACTTTTACTTTTTGCAAATCTCCGTGTAACTGCCGAACTCATTCTTTTTTCCCGATTACGCCCACATTTGTCCCGTACCACTTAAGGGTGGCCACTTAATCGTATTAAATGCGAGTACATTAAAGCAATTAGCCTGATATCAGCAAAGAAATGATAAGTAAATGTTTTATACGCATCCGAAAGATATTTGATACTACACCACATTACGCTTTGTGTTTGCGCTGAAGTTTTAGTTTTAATGTTTAAGTTTTATCAATTAATTTGTAAGTCTTCTTTTATCTCTAAAAGTAGTTAGGATGGCAATACCTTTTAAGTCGGTATACTTTATTTTGTTCATCAGATATAAATTCAATGCGTACCTAGTCATTTCAGTAGATCAAGCTCTATCATTCCACCGCCCTAGCTAAGATCTATTGTAAAAATATTAATACCAACACTAATAAGTCAATTATATTTTGAATTAAAAGTTTAGTGTTACATGTGTAAGTGTTCATGTCTTGAGGTGTAATATACATTTGCAGTTTATGTCACAGTATACTAATAAAAAGACACAATACACTCAGCCGAGTCAATAAACTCTACATATTTTATAAGTACAAAATAATTGAGGGCTGGCAATTGTCCATTGGAACCCCGATGTATGTTGAGCGAATCAATGGAAGCGATACACCCTTTATTAATAGGTGTGTAGTGTTCTCCCTTTAATGGTGTCCCATCGCAGGTTTGACAATGTCGGCGGCGAGTGCAAAGGCGCGGAACAGGTGTTGTCGCGCGCGGCAAGCCTTTCAGCACACCGCAGACCGGTTGGTACAAGTTGTAAGATTTATGCGTATGAAATAGATTTCGGTCTATGATTTCGTGGCGAATTAGTTTCTCGACATAAAATATGATAAGTTAAACAACGAAACAAAATACAAAGAATGTTCTTAATAGTTTCATTAACTTTAGCAACGCACTTCGCGTTTCGGTCTTCTTATTTAGCTCTTTTTGTAGAAGGCGGAATGCTTTATGCAGTGATAAGTAGTAAAGTTAGTACTACTGTACTTCACGACTCCTAGCAGCCTACAGAAAGTAATAAGTTACATTGTTTTGTACGCCAATATATTCAGCGGTACCTACTTCTTTGTGTTTGATCTAACAGCCTTATAAATGCTTGACAGTTCGATGCAAGTGTTAGAATTCCAGAGAACGTCCTATTATTCCGTCTGTAGAAACGAACGGAATCATGAATTTTTTTATTTATCTATATATTTTTATTGTATACAATAACAGGCAATAAAAAGGGCGAACTTAATACCTAGTGGCATTCTCCACTAGTCAACCCTTAGAGAATAGTAAACAGTCTAAAAACATAGTGGCAGGTGCAATAAAAACAATAATAATAAGAACTAATTATTGGAATAAGAATTTGTTATATTTTATTACTCGCTAAAGTACGTATCTTAAGCCCGCATTCATCCATGCCTTTCAGTTAAAGCTTACATATGAAAGCGGTGCCAATTTGTATCGTATTATCTGCAAGTAACTGTCAGACAAACAGACAGATTGACGTCTATTTGTATAAGTCAAGACGAATCTATCTTTTTTTTGCATTTATAGAAACTAGAGTTACACACTGAATACGATCTGGGAGCTAGACGTACTGCAGTCAGTGTGGGTTTCGTTTATTTTACATCATGATACAATAGAGTGATACCTATTTTTTTATTGAATATAACAGAACATAACACAACGGGTAAATCGTCGAAATGTGCTACACACCTCTGTCTACCTTTTCGGGGAATACAGTCATGAAGATAAAGATGTAGTTAAAACACAAATGTCTTACTACTAGGCACAGAACTCATTTTACTTCACTTATAATACAGGTACATATGAAGCTTCAGATTAGAGTTGGAAACGAATGTATATGTAGGAGGTTTGAAAGCCTTCTCTAATATCTTGCAATGATTGCAATCCACAACTTCTACTAATAGGCTATTTTGAATTTAATACTTACATTCTTCATAAAGCTTTGCTCTCATTTTCCGATTGTATGTATACTACGTAAACACACCCATCAGTCGCAACTTGAAATTGGGCTTTTATAGTAACCCACCCTGTGCTTCAAAACTAACTCATCTCTTGTAACATTTTAATATGTTCATAGTTCGTATATTAAGCCGGACAGGAGTTAACTTTAATTCCCTAAAAAGGAATTCAGTTCATACATAATATGTACTTATAATGATACAATCATCAAATGTAGGTCAAATGTTTTGTAACTCTTCTCTTATACGACAATATTGTTACATGCAATACTCGCAGAACTAATAAAGACATTTGAATTACAAAATTCATGGCGAGAGCTTCGATATTAGTGAAATATTTTAGCAAAGAGTGACATCAAGTTGCCGGCGACAATGTGCAGGCTGCGTCGCTGATTGCCGCATTGTGGCGGACAATAACTCGATTAGAACGGCCTCCTGTAGCCGGACCAGCGCGTGGAGTAGAGTGGATAAGATAAATCGCACTATCATAAACTCTTCTGTTTTGATAGCACTGTGCGATTTTAGAGAATGTAATGTCACGTGCAATCCCAGAAAAGGTAGGTAGCGGAATGTAGTGCACTTCTACGTTTAGACATAGAATAGGGGGGTTAACCTATTTCTATACACAGGGTACAAATCCAGACTGAGCCACGATCTAACAATTAGATAGAATTATCCAATAGTACCCAAGCTGAGAATCGAACCCAGGACCTCTCGATCAGCAGCTGCGCTTGCAACCTCTGGACCAACGAAGTAGTCATGCAGTGTAATTTTAAAAAATTTATGGTAAACTCTTCGGAGTTTATCATAAAACTCGCATTACAAAGCAGAAGAATTTATAGTAAACTGTACCTTTTTACAATGAGATATTTTATGGATGTACGGAGAAAATAATGGCGATCTAGCTAATATTAAGTAGTTTTTAAAACATATGTCCTAAGTCACGTAACATTTACATTTAAATATTCATATATCGATAACTGAGGTCAATCATCAGTATGTAACAAATTAGAGTAACTTTCATTAATGAAATGCAGATTTATTAGAAAGATGTAGCATTGACCAACGGATACAGGATAACAATTGCATATGCATTTAACGGCAAAATGCTTTAACGCGACAATACTTTGAGTCAAAATGACATGCAAAAATTTGTTAATTCGACAAATACTAATAATCGAACCTACTTAAATCACACATTCAAAGATTGTTAGAAACCATCAGAATTTTCTTATATAACTTGTGAATGTCAATATTTCAGTTCGCCAAGTCAATACTTGGCCAACGCTGCACAACCCCCAATTAGGCGCGCTCGAAGCGAGCGGACACAAAGGCAGAGATAATGGCCGGTAACTGAGTTCGGAAGATAGTTCACTTAGAGCCAACTTAACTTTATCAAGTTGCAATTAAGTTCGCCGACTTAATTGAATATTCTCACGGCCCATATCACAATTACCCTCGTGAACTGACCGATATCGATCGCCACTTGCAAATTTGTACGTATATTGGATCTTTGACGTAACTTTGTATAGAGAATGTGGAGAGCATTCTCTACCAGTGGAGCGCGAAGCTTCGATGAGCAAAGTTGATGTACATTCGGGTATAGCACACTGCGATAGACATATACATAGCTGTATATTGTGTATTATCAATAAATAAAACTGCGCATTGATATGTCATGATAATAAAAATACGATACAATTAATATATCATATAAGCACGTGTAAATCTTAGAATCAAAACTTAATCTTTAAAAATAATATATAATAATATTTTCCAATTGGGAACTACTCGTAAGTTAGATTAAAAAAGCACTATGAAAAATGTATCGGATATCCTTCTGATTCTATGACTACCTTAATTAAAATTACGTATACTAGTATAATTGGACGGATTGTTAATTATTATAATAAAATTATTATTATTAGGTGCCATAATATTTTTTTTATTATTGGGTATTTCGATCTTAGCGTTAAAATCAAAGACAGGCACGAAAATATTTTTATAAGGAATAGTTTATTTAGTTTTTCAACTAGGTGTTCCGTTAAAAAGTAATTAGAAACTATATATAGCGTCTTTCTAATTATGCACGCACGTATCACGGTACGTATTTTAATATGCTTGTCCATGGCTGTGGCGAAATTATGTTCATTATACGAAATGAATAAAATTGTTAGTAGTTTCATGAATTTAATTTAATAATATTTGTGTTGGTCCATTGGTGCAGTGGTTAGTGAACCTGACTGTTGCGTCGTGGGTCGTGGGTTCGATTTCCACCTAAGCATTTGTTCTGTGTTGGGTGTAAAATATATATACATATATATATATATATAAATATATATTTCTATGTTAGTGTACATATGTATGTTATCAGTTGTCTGGTTACCATAACACAAGTTTTTTTGATGGTTACTTCGGGATCAGAAGGCCTGGTGACCCAAGATATTATTACTATAATTA
>DWEG01000486.1:0-10949 GCA_018245845.1 Apyrrothrix hygieia | reverse complement strand
CCGAAGTATAAGTATAATGACTAAAACATGACCTTCATTGAGTGTATGTATATACCTTATAATGAATAAAAGAATTTTAATTTGAATTTGAATTTGAAACCTATCTTGATTAAGTATATGCCTGTTTAGGATTATTACGTAAGTAGTGGGTATTATTCGATAATACTTTTTTTTAAACGGGTGGTGACATCTATTATCAAATTATTGAAACACCGTTGAGTCATTGAACGGGCGTTGGTCTTATGAATATTCCTTTGTAACGTTATGACGTAACCTGTTATTATCTTTACTATTTTAGTAGTTTTATTAAATCCTAAATTCTATATTGATATAGATTAGATATTTAAAATTTGCAACAAAGTAATTTTAGATAAATTTGAGTGTTATGACAAGTTGCTCGTATTAATTTGTAGTTTTGTGATGAAGTTTTGTTCAACCTCAGATATCTAATTTGCCTGGTTATCTTGCAATCGTTTTTCGAAAGAAAACAACATCGTTTAGAAAATCTTATCCTTAAACATCCATATCATCAATAAGTAACTTTTATTCAGCTAAATATTTTATCTCATAACTCATGTTTGCATGTCATGTACAGTAAACTGGAACACAATAAGCGTATCTTTCGCTTAATAGCTTAAATAATTATGGCGCTTACTATTTTCTGCTGGATCATAAGAAGAACCTTACCATCTATCGAAATTAAAATAACCATTGGGCTATTTAGTAAGTAGTAAAAAATGAAGCTCATCATCAAATACACAAAAAATAAAAAAAATACATGCAACATTTCGTTTACTACATACTACTGTAGATTTCATTATACATTTCGTTTACTACTATATGTATAACTGTCTATATTTAAGAATTATCATTTTCCTGTACAGCAAATACAGTGGAAGTCCACATATTTGTCGATGGGGATGTACGTGCTGCGGATAGCCCTGCCAGCGATGTCAATGTGGAAATGTTTCTACGACCCGCTGAAGAAACGATGGTTCTGGTTACCTATAATGGTCAGCTTTGTTATCACCGCAGATCTTGTAATAACAGGTTAGACTTGTTGTGTTTTTCGCTTTTCATCTGAGTCAGAAGATTTCGAATCTGGCGCACGTGTACAAAGAATTTTACTAATGTAGAAGCACGTGAGGTCCACAACGAGAGATGTTTGGCACTCTGTATTCTCTGCCTACTTCGTTGAGAACCGGCCGTGACGATATAGTAGTAGTAGTGGTATTCGCTCTCTCTTGTATATTTTCTTTTTCCTTTTCAGCTAAGTCTCTTGATAAATATATATCTTGCCAAAAATTTTGTTTGTCGAAAATAGCAACAAGTAAAACTATTTTAATATTCGTATTCCCTATTTTAGTTGTGTATTATTATTGTACCGTCTCACCAGAACCCTTATGAGGTAGACAGAGAGGATCAAGTGTCAAAAATATTTATCTTTACCCACGCGGGGCCGGAAAGTTTTGTAATGTTTATTAATAAAGAATTCTTAATACAATCTTGGTAAAAGAAAAATTTACAGATAAATCCATTTTCAGATGTAGCGGTTGCAATATACAGCTCAACAGAAGGCATGCCATTGAGACCAGCCTATGCCACCATGGCTCTGCTGTCCACGTACATATTCCTACCCATGAGAAACAATTTCCTCGCCATCATAATGGGCGCGGTCGTTAGTTTGGTGTACATTTTGGTGTTCGCTCTTTTCACCTATGTTGACGATCCTGACATTGAAGTTGTGGTAAGTTGAAATACACAAGATAGACATTTAGGGTTTTACTTTGATTTAAAAAAAAACGTAAAATCACGCCTGTAATCCCCGAAGAGGTAGGCAGAGGAGTGTGGTACACCCCCACGTTTCACCAGGTTACGTTTACGTCCCAATATGGAATAGGTAGTCAGTCTATTGACTTACACCGGGCACTAAGCCAGAAATTCTAATTTTAGAAAAATCTAATAGCACTCGACCCGGGATTCGAACCCAGGACCTCTCGATCAGCAGTCGCGTTTGCAACTACCCGACCAACGAGGCACAAATCACGCGACTACATTCATCTGTAAATCCATGAAATATTAATACAAAAAATATAATTAAAATGTGCAATCAGCCATGCATATTGTATATATAGCATATACATTTAGATACAAAGATATTCTGAATCCAATCTTAATCCACAAACGATTTTATTATCAGTCATTAGTGATTAGGCTTGGGCGATAGTCCGGTTTCTTACCTTTGCCTTCCCCTTGACTTACCTGCTGAATCTGCTGAAAACATTATAAGTTGAGTACATACAACATCGCGAGGCATCTTGCAAGCTTGAGTTTTCCATAACGTTTACTAAGGCGAGTGTAGTCTGTCAACCCGCTTGGTCATCGTGGCATCTATGGCTTTGACCTTACTTATTTCGAGAAAAGATCCGTGTCCAACAGTGGACCGATAAAAGTCTCGTAGAGTGACATAATGACTAGGGATCGATGTCCCTATTACGATATCAAACTGATACCTCTTTTATTATTAATGTATGACTAGCCGCGATACTCACGTCACTTACCTAATCTAACTTGGGTATGCATTGACTGCCTCGAGGTCGAGTGGTTGCAGGCGCCACCGCTGATCAAAAAGTCCTGGGTTCGATCTCCGGGTCGGGCAAAGTATTATTGGGTTTTTCTAACTTCAAAATCCCAGCACGGATTTTGGTTTTGTACCCATTATTTGGCAACGGAATCACTCACTATTTCGTAGAGGGACGTATAACATAACCAGATAATCGTGGGAGTGAACTACAATCCACTGTTTACCCCTTCTGGAAAATACAGGCGTGATGGTATCTTATGTTACGGGCTTGCATAGCATTGTTCCATTAATTCCATCTATTAATAAAGTGATACAATATTAATGGCGTTCATAGTCTAGTGGTATAGAATTCTGTCTTCTGAATTCTAATTCTGACGTGTACCTCTTCTCAAGAAAATGTGAGTCTTCAGATTAAATGCCACTTGCTGTAACATGAAGGAAAACATCGTACTATTATTCTTTGTATTTTTATTATTTCAAGCGACAAATAATTTTAATAATATTATTATTATCATCTGTATGTATACAAAGATAATTAGGAATCAAAGTGTAATCCATTATACGTTTAGAGGATAATTATCGATCATGTATGACATTTGGAACAATACAGTGAATGTATTTATCTACTTTAATGTATTAGATAGGTAATGTATTCGCGTATGCACATTACGGACACATGCGATTATACAATGAGACACTTTGACGACAACCAGGGTGTAAACATAATGTATGTACATAGGTTCCCTAGCGATGTTTTCTATCACCGTTAGAGCAAGTTATAATAATAATATCTTGGGACATGTCCATCATGTCATCACCACATCAGGTCATGTGATTCCAAAGTAAGCCTCAAGTCTGTATACATAGAGATATACACACGCAGAACAAATATTTGTGCTGATCACACAAATATTTATGCAATCGAACCCACGACCCCCGGCGCAACAGTCAGTTTCACTAACCACTGCACCAACGGGCCAGTTAAGTGCCATTTAATATTAAAATCCAGATAATTTTGCTAAGACATATGCGGCAATATTTGAACCCAGGACCTCCGAGTGGAAACCGAATTATAAACCACTAAGCTCACACTGCTATTAGTATTTAGTAAGTCCTTTATTGCGTAAATGTTATAAAATTCAGTTGTATACTTTATAAATAAAGAAAATAGAATGCCGTGTTTCAGGTGGCGTCTGATATCATGTACCTGATGGGTGTCAACCTGATGGGCATATACTTTCGACTGATGAACGAGATTGTGACGAGGAGATCGTTCCTGGACAGGAGAGCTTGTGTCGAGAGTACCTTGCGCCTTAAATTCGTGAAAGATCAAGAGGTAATATAGTCTAAGAAATATTTATTTCATCATTTATCAAAATATTTGAAAATTACGGATGTAACATTTATTTTGGTAACTAAAATCTGTTTAATCGTGAAAACTTTGATCGATTGCAGAGATTTTAATACAAAAAAAATTGATATACGTCAGACATATATAAAAACGAATTATTGATTTGTACTAATATTTACTGTGTCGTTGGTTGGTTGCAAGCGCGACTGCCGATCGAGAGGTCCTAGGTTCAAATCCCGGCTCGAGTACTATTGGATTTTTCTAAAATTAGAATTAGTCTAGTTTTCTAAAATTAGAAGTAGTCTTCGGGGATTACAGGCGTGATGTTGCGTACGTAATTTATTAGTCACGACTGTTACGAAATATTTAAAATTAGATTTTTTTCCAGGAACGTCTCATGTTGAGTATTCTTCCGGAGCATATTGTGTCGAGGGTACGGCAGGACATCAGAAGCATGTTCGTGGATATCCAAAGCCAGAGCCACAGTCATGACATCAAGTCTTTCAAGTATGTACTTCATTATTCATATCATATATTTTAACTTCCATCTTTAACGGGCCAGCTATTCTGAGGTCAACGTCTTCTTAAATATAACCCTTCGTACAGATATTTGATTGTGAATATTTGCTTAGTGTGCCGCAATGAGGGGGTGTACTTATGAAGGAATTCATCTGAGAATTGCTAGCTCAATTAAGATGTTTTTTTATTACATATGTATTTAGTAATTTGTACTATGTATATTAGTTTAATTCCTTCGCTATCGCTGCCAGTAGTCGAGTCATGACTAATACCTAAGATAACAGTTATTATTTTTGGATTTTATTTAGGAGACATGAAGATTATCTCGAAACTGAGTCGGAACTTGTTCGTTACATTTCACTAATGACTTGTATTTACGATAATTATTTTGCGTCGTGAAGAAAACTTAGCACAGGTGTTACGTACATTGGAACTAAATTTTCATACATAATTTGACTAACAGTAGGCACTGTAACATTCTACTTTCTATCTACCCCATAAAGGATTTCATGTGGTAATGTAATAAAAATGTATTGTAAAAGGCCATTTTATTATTACAGATTTTTCGAAACATAAGCTCGACGCGTACTCATTATGAACATGACCTGTATTTCCATTAAGACGTTCAGTAAGCGAGAGCTACCATTATAACTAATATGTGAATTTATTTAAAACCAGAAAATAAAAAAAGCACGAGTCTACAATATTAAATAATTTGTTGCTGTATAATTACATAGTTGCATAATTACATAGTTGCATAATTATGTCATTACTGCAATTATATTTGAATTAATGAACGAAAAATTTAATAAATTGAGCTAAGGAATATGATAATTGATAATCATAATTTTTATTAAAATATAATTTTATAACTCCAGACTTTAATGGGAGAGATAAATATTAAACTTACCGTTCATAAATAAATATGTAGTTTTCCTAACATAATTTCTAGTCCTAAGTAGATAATAAGAATTATTGATATAATTGTAGATATTAAGAATTATACTAATATATAAAAGGTAAAATCACGCCTGAAATACCCGAAGAGGTAGGTAGAGGAGTATACACTCCTTAGAAAAATCCAATAGTCCCGACCAGGGGTTTGAACCCAGGACCTCTCCATCGGCAGTCAATAATATAGAAAAATCGTATTCGTGCCTTACAATGGAACAATAAATGGGTCGATAATGGCGATATGGTAATCTTTTCTTGTCGAAAACCTTAGTACCCATCATTGTTGTTTATTAGGTTGGGGAGAAAGTCTTTTCGCATTTTATATAAAAATTCAAAACATTTTGAATAAGGTTTATTTAAATTTGACTAAAGTATATAAGTACTATTTTGTTAGATAACTTTTTGCCATCTTGAGGGTAGGGACATAATACCATTACTATAGAAATTCTGGGGTTTCTGATCAAAAAACTGCTTCAAGTAGTTTTCGCAGTACTCACGTGATGTTAAACTGACACAGCCTAAATAATTCTAAAGAGACCGAAACAGGTGGAAATCTGAAGGTGCAAGGTCCGGGCTATACGGTGGATGCTTCATCACCCCCCAGTCAAACTCTCTTAGTTTTTGCTGAGTGGCCAAAGTTGTGTTAGGTCTAGCGTTATCATGACGAAAAGTCACACCCCCTCTATTGGCTTATTCGGGCCGCTTTCTCTCAACTTCTTGCTTTAGTCTCATCAGTTCATAGTTCAGAATCGATGGTCCTGCCCGGCTCACAAGGAACATAACAGCTCACGATGAATGATGCCCTTCCAATCCCACTATACACAAAGCATCATCTTGATGTAAGTTAATACGAGTTTTGCCACAGTCTGTGAAGCCTGACCGGCCTTTGACCACGACATTTTACGCACGTTCTTGTCGTACGTGATCCACTTTTCATCACCAGGTATCAGCTTCTTCAAAAATGGTTCGGTTTCATTACGTTGTAATAAAGAATCGCAAATGAGGTCACGGTTAATGGGGTTTCTTTCAGTGAGTTCGTGTGACACCCAAATATCGAGGTTTTTTGTGTACCCAGCTTTGCCCAAATGCGTCAAAACTGTTTTGTGATCAATTTACAGTTATTCAGCTACGTCGTAACTACTGATATGCCGATCTTGGTCCACTTTTTCAAAAATGGCATCCATTTTATCCATGACAGGGTGACCAGAGCGACGTGCATCTTTGACATTAAAATTTCCGGATTGAAAACACTTAAACCAATTTTGTGCTACTCTCAAACACGCTGCACTATATAGGTCCATAAACATCAGTATTTTTTTTCGCGGCCTGCGTTGCATTTTTTGTAGTAAAATTTTAAAACGTAGCGAATTTCTTCATTACACTCACTCATCTTGGCAGTAAGCAAAACAAATGAAAATCACACTTTTTCCAAATTCGAATTTGAAGTTATCTTCTTTAAAATTAAACTTTTTAATGATACCAAAACCGGCCAGATGGAAATGGTATAGTCAAAGAGATTTTATTACAAGTTCACACATAATAAAATGCGAAAATACTTTCTCCCCAACCTGTTACGTATTATTATTACTACGTGATCGCACCAGGCCCTTCACGGGGTAGACAGGGAGCACCGTTTATTATGTACCGATTATTTTGAGTAAAATTGTAGACCTGTCAAACCTGATGTACATCTGTAGACATATTTCTGTGATATCGTCGTCCTTTTAATATCATAATAATTTTCAGCCAACTTTACGTGGAGGAGCACGACAATGTGAGCATACTGTACGCTGACGTGGTGAACTACACCAAAATATCTACCTCTCTTTCACCCATGAGGATGGTGGAACTCCTGAACGAGCTGTTCGGAAGATTCGACGAAGCATCCGAGGTTAGTTTCAATTATTTTTAAATATATATTAATACTTTTCATCTTCAATTGTCGTTAATAAAGGACGGGATTAGCCTAAATGGTATTACCTGCCATTTTAATAGAGGTAGTGGTTAAAATTTGGGATAGGGACCTAATCCATCTAATGAACAAAAAACCCCAACTGAACTTCTTATGAACACCAACTATCTTTATTTTACATTATGTAATACAATTATTAACTTGCTAAACATTATTATTATATCATCACGCCAGATACTTTTAGGGGGTACGCGGAGAGCACTAAGTGTCAAATGTTCTTACAGATCTGACATGTTTCTTCTGCATTCATGACTAGTTTGTTCATGAACCGTTCCCAAATATGTCACCATATATTTCACTCGAGTCCTTTCTTTCTGTGAATACCATTGCATTTGCAGTACCATTTATTTTTAAATTAATTAGGCCTAGTATAAACATATGAATCATTAAGCAAATGCCTCTGCCTACCTCTTCTGGGATTACAGGCGTGATGTTACGTTTTTCATTAAGCAAATGAATTAATGATAGTGATTTCCATTTTGTTTAAATAAACAGGTTAAGGTTGAGTACGCTATTACGTTAAGTATATTTCGTAATGTTATAAAATATGAAGAGTTCATTGTTGCTGATCCGTTATCATTAGTTGTTGAAAGTGTTTGTACGAACCGATAGATTGATATAAGGCGGCTTACCTAAAAGTAATGAAAGATAACACTTAGTAAATATTTACTTGTATGTAAGATCACACCTGTTATCCTCTAACAGGTAGGCAGAGGAGTGTAGTCCACTCCCACGTTTCACCAGTTACGTTTACGTCCCAAAGTGGACTAGGTGGTGATTCTATTGCCATACACCGGGCCTTTGTATGTACCTAACCATATGATATAGGTATATAATGTGTCGGTATCCAGTGAATTTTACATCATAAATATTATTATTTCATGTTATTGTTTTAATTGAAGGAGCACTTCTGGTTTATAAAAATAGAGATATTTGGCGCTCGGTACTTTCGGCCTACCCCGTAAGACACCTAGCGTGACTGTATAATCTTAAGATTAATAGTAATTAATGCTATTTTTAACTGTGACTGTAACCGCCTCGTTGGTCGTGTTGGTTGCAAGCGCGAATACCGATAGAGAGGTCCTGGGTTCAAATCCCGGGTCGAGTACTATTGGATTTTACTAAAATTAGAATTTCTAGTAGTGGCTTGGAGTCTGGATTTGTGCCCGGTGTATGGCAATAGACTCACCACCTATTCTATATTGGGACATAAACATAACTAGTGAAAAATGAGAGTGTACCACACAGCAACAGGTGAAACCTTTTCCTTTGTGTATCCCTTCAGGGAATTACAGGCATGTTGTATTATGATATCGCATGTCATGTAAAAACCACCTGTGTCACAAGTATGGGAAACCTATAAGAAATGAAGGTATGAATTATGTTAACAAATCACTCATAATATTTGTGAGTATACACATATATGCTCAAGTGTCTTGACAAAACAGGAACTGATATTATTTCTAAATATTTTTTATATACAAGCTTTATCACCTCTTGAATAAAATTGTAAATGGACCAAGTCGAAAGTACTGCTTGTTACTGTGCTGCACTAATAGTTAAGAACCCATTTCTAAAGCTTGATGAACTAGTTTCATACATAATTCTAGATTACCCATCCAGCATTACAACACTAGGTGTCAGATTACTATATGTAAATTTCCTGATGGCGTACTGACACTATCTCTAATATGTCTTCAATATCTTATGTTTTTAAGTAACATATTTACTGGCAGTATGTTTATTAATAGCAGTGTCATTGGAATACCGTTTCTTTTTTCTTATCATTGAAAATTTGTGCTATATTGTTGCTATGAAGAGACAGTCTTCAGTTCTCGAAATTTTTTTTGACAGAATCTATGTGCGTTTTTGTTTCCCAACAGTCTACATTAGTTTATTTAGAGTTTATTAAGAGAGTTAGAAGATTAAATTTTCTGAATATTTCTATTTTATAACTTACCTGTAATAATTAATTATAATTGTAGTTTAACTCAAGTTTCAAGTTAAGTAACACAAATTTAGTGAAGCATTCTGATATTATAACAGCATGGGTTACTTTAAACATAGTACTCTCCTATTGTAGTCTTAAACAAAGCCAGTTGTCACATACTGCAGCTCAAAACCAAAAAGCAAGCGCCAGAGCCGTATATGTTCTTAATAGAAAATATGTGGGCACTTAAAGAGACAGCGCAAATGAGCAAATCGACAATTATGAGAAGTAATTACATACGAAGATAGACCACTGAAAAAAAAAATTATCATGCAATTGCAATGCAGTTTGTCTTCAAAGAACTTTACAAAACAGTCCATTTTGTATTTGGTAAACCCTTATAATAAACGAAAAGGATATCTTGTCACATTTAAAGTTTCAACCCTTAAAACAAAAGAAAATATTTTGAATACGAAAAAAAATACAAATCAATGTTCCAATATTGAATATTAAAATTTTTATACGAGTGTGTTTGATGTCATTTGTTACTTAAAAGCTGTTTTTATTTCTAGCTCTATTAATAGATAGATAGATAAGTTCAATAGATACAACATTTATATTCTTATTCCAAAACTACTAAAAGTTTCAGACACTGTCAGTTAAACATAATATATTTTGTATTTATGTGTTGTGTATACAAATATATAAAATGAAACATTCTTCACATGTTTCAATTAAATGTAATGTGTCTATCAGCAGTCACCTATTCATTTATATTTGTTGCTTTCAAATATGCTGGTTCACACATCAACGGGAATACAATTTAGAATTACATTGCTTTCATTTTGATTGGTTCTCCAATAGTCGAGTGAACGGAATGGAAAAGACCTTACAGATTTCCCGCGTAAATCACGTTTTTGTAACACATCTAGGTACAAAACTAATAGGTAGTATTACCAGATAGCAAGTGAGATTTTTGGTTTTATGATGACGAAAATATGTACCAGCGGCGCAGTCACGATTTTTAGACATTTTCTTCACTACACATTATTCTTGAGTTAAAGTAAGCTGCAAAAGATATTGAGACATGAAGACCGTGAGCCTGTAAGCTGTAGATGAGCCCCTTTACTGCTTCTGCAACGAGTATTTTGATTAAGAAACCCTTTTTTTTGTATATTTAAGTGCTTAAATCTGTACTGATAACAAACAATTCGCCCGTTCCAGAAAAACGTTGCTCCCACCGTCATCATACTGCTACGAAGTGGAACAGTTCGATGAAACAGATCCAACCACAGCAGGCCAAATAGGTACCGCCCCTTATGACCGCGTGCGCAGGCGCAAAGGCGTATACACAAGGGATAAGAGCCGTTTGTTCCTCAAGCAGTTCATCGTACCAGGCAATGGAGGCATGATTAGTATTAAGGTATGATAGTGACTCATATGTTCGTTTACTGTTACAGTCAGTTGTATTTAATTCTAGTAATTAAGGTACATTAAAAAGATGAGAGAACAGCACGAGGGATTTTCATGCTAGACCTCAATTGTGGATTATTGAATTTTACATAACGTAACATCACGCCTGTAATCCCCGAAGAGGTAGGCAGAGGAGTGTAGTACACTCCCACGTTTCACCAGTTAC
>DWEG01000485.1:0-10949 GCA_018245845.1 Apyrrothrix hygieia | reverse complement strand
GGTACATCATCACCATCAGCCTATTCCCGTCCACTGCTGGACATAGGTCTCTCCAATAGCACGCCACTGAGCTCGATCTTCAGTTCTTTGAATCCAACTGCGACCAGCCACTTTGCGTATATCGTTACTTGCCGGAGGGCGTTATGCTATGTTAGCCAAGTTAGCGTGGTCTCCAATCCAGAACACGTCTTCTCCAACGCTTATCGGTTCTGCGACAGATGCGGTCAGCCCACTGCCACTTCAGCTTGCTGATCCGTTGGGCTATGTACATGGTACAGTGTCGCTAAAACGTTTTACGTCCGAAAGCTAATTATCAGTCGAATTTTCACTAAGTATTTATACAGGTTATATTCGAAATCTTCAATACGGTTAATTTACTTGAAGTTCATTAAGGCCACATAAAGTTCGCTCAATGCGGGATAACAGACTTAGTATTCAACCCATCTCTCGGATGTTCATAAAGACATTAAAGTCTTTGGATACGATTATCCAGTAAAATACGAAACCTGATCAGACTTGTGAAAATATTCCTACCAGTCACTTGTCTAATAGCTGACTACGCTTGACTTAACTTTACAGATCCTATCTACTAGAACATTTATACAGATCGTGTAAAACAGTACCGTCATTAGACTTATTTACACTGTAAAGCAATTGTTGCTGAAACATCTTGTGTTCCGGACTGAAAAGTGGATGATGTAGGGGTTTCTGTCTAATTAAATACTTCTAAACGTCACGACTAAATTAGATGTAAGAAATATTTATTGCTCAAAGACAGCGTGAGACACGGATTTGTCCGTGATCTTTGGATTCGTGCCTGATGTATGCCAATACGCTCACCAGTTATTCCATGGGACGTTAGCTTAACTGGTGGTGAATATTGCACTTATCTGCCTACCCCATTGGGGAAATATAGGCGTGATAATTTTTTTTACTATGTAGGATCATAATCCGGGTTATAATCTTGAAATTCAAATGAATTTGTTTTTAATATATGTGATTATTTTACACTATAGGTGTAATTTCTAGTTCACATGTGTGCTCGGGGCGGCTGTCTTCTACCTCAAGCCAGGCGTCTGTAATCAAGCTCGATTAGGACAGATCCTTTGTAAATTGCGACATAGTAGTAGCTACAAGGGCTATGTTATATTATTATTTTGTGTGTTTTATTTCAACACGGTATTAATCGAAAAAATTTTTTTTAAGGAAAGTGACCGCATATTATTTATTGAATGTATATGTATAAAAAAATACTCAAGTGTACTTCTCGCTTATAGAACTTTTAATATTCTAACAATATTTTCATTCATTTATCTGTGAAAAACATAAAATCACGCCTGTGATCTTCGGAGAGGTAGGCAGAGGAGTGTAGAACACTCCCAAGTTTCACCAGTTACGTTTACGACCCATTATGGAATATATGGTCAGTCTGTTACCATACACCGGGTACAAAGCCAGACTGGAGCCACTACTAGAAATTACTACTAGAAAATCTAAGTTAGTAAAATCCAATAGTACCCGACCCGGGATTTGAATCCAGGACCTCTACATCGGCAGTCGCGCTTGCAACCATTAAATAATCTGCGAATAAATCCTGCTTTATTCATCATCATCATCAACTGATCACTAATATTAACATCACTGGTAGACACTGGTCTCCTATCAGAATGAGAACAGGAAAAGCTATTGTATGCCGCACTGGCCTAGTGCGGGTTGGCAAACTACACATGTTAGAAAACACTTTGAAGAACTCTAAGCTTTAAAGTTTTCCTCAAGACGGTTTCTTTCACAATATTTAATCCTATAGTCTTATGCAGGTGCGTCTTATTAATGTACATTACTTAATGTAAAAACGCAGGCCCGTGCTCAACATTTGAATGATCAAAGTATTATGATGAGTGATTGTGTTGTTCAGGAAGATATTAGAACTGATATGGAAGTCTCCAGAGGTTACTGGGGCTTCCAACGGTGCGGTCATCTCAATGCTATTAATATGTTACATACAAATATTACATTTCGTATATTTATGTTAAGTAAAATGTATTTATATTACTTTTTGTAAGACTGCCTTTTTTGTGTTGTGTTTGTGTTTTCCCGAGATAATTGTTACCCCGAGTTATTATTATCACTTGTTCAGGTTCTATTAACAGGTTGTAGGTTGTTAATGATGTATAACGGAGCTGTAAATCCCACAGAGTAGTAATAACTGCAGTCATATTTTAGGAAATAAACATCTTTACTGCTGGTAGTCATATTTGGTGTTTGTTTACTGCGCATCTCGTCTTATGGCATGAAACTATTTTTGAACGGTAAAGAGATTTTAATCGTTATATAGTGTTTTAGTTGGTACCGACTTTGAAGTATATTTATTTTTATTATTGTAAAAGGTGGTCAAAGGTAATGCGAGAGAAAGAAGGATTTTTAAATTTTACCACAAACTGAAAGGAAAGTAAAACAATGCAACGCAACATTTACGTACTTAACCCAAAACAAATTTTATTCCAACATGGAAATAAATTAATAAAAATATTATAATATACATAAATTATGAGAAATAAAGGTAGGAATGGAATTTAAATCAGTAAATGATTTATTATCGTGGAATATTAAAAAGGTCTAGCACAATAAAATTTTAATGAATAAATATGTTTTTTATGAGGAATATTAAAAAGAGATAATATTTTATGTCACAGCATATACTGATTGATAGTATTAATTTTAAACAATAATTTGATATATATTATAATGATTCACAGAGCCCAAGGTTCTGTATGAGAAATCTTTGAGAACTTTCCTTTATGACCACTCACAGTTACACAATTAACAATAACTTCCGTTATTGGTTAAATAGCAATAGGTTGTGTGGAAGTTACTTACCTTTGCGACATGTTAGACAAGGGAACTTCGTTTGATGGTGGTAGAAATCTGTGTCGAGGATTCGTCAATAAAAGCTATTCGTTAGTTCATTGCTATTTTATTGTGATAACACAGTAAAATAGCCTGCTTCGACTGTCTCGTTGGTCGTCTTTACTATTGGACTTTTCTAAAATTAGAATTTCTGGTAGTGGCTAGGAGTCTGGATTAGTGCCCGGTGTATGGCAATAGACTCACCACCTATTCCATATAGGGACGTAAGCGTAACTGGTAAATCGTGGAGTATACTACACTCCTTTGCCTAACTCCTCGAGGATTACAGGCGTGATGTTACGTTAATATGTGTATAATGTAGTTTATCAGGCATCTGGATATCATAACGGAATCTTTCTTCGAGCCTACTTTGAAATTATACGCCCGTGTGTGGAAATATCTCAAGATATGAAACACGTTTATTGCTGGGCGTTCTTAACAAAATTAAAAACAATGAGAATTATGCGTAGCTACCGCGAAGACGGAGCCGCGGCAAACAAGTACATTTTCATAAGCGGGAAGACAAGGAGGCAAAGTTTAAATTGCTCCCGGATTTATTACACTGCAGTCTGATTACTTCGAAGGCGGACAGCGATATCAAAGCGCTTTAAAAATGTGATTTAATATTTTATATCCGAGAAAATCCGGTAAGAAAGTTCGATGCGCTGCTTTCAAGGGATTCTAACTTGAAGTGTTTCTGTTTATCCAGCATCCAGCACGCAAAGTGGAAATGGGCAGCAATTTACCGGTTTTATCAGATGCAAAATGAATAAAAAGATCAGCAATATAACTAAAGCTCTCATGGAACCGGAACAAGAGGGCGTGAGTAGAGGTGATGGCATAAAAAAAAAATGGATATGGAACATATGTAGGAAGGATGCCTACATCCAAAACTGGAGCTTTTTATCTAGAATAATCTACATGTACTAACCCACGCAAACCATACAAGGTACTACTAGGAATTTCAACAAGAAAATGTAAGTTAGAAATATCCAATGTAGTACCAGACGCGGGATTTGAATCTTTGACCTCTCGATCAGCAGTCGCGCTTGCAACCATTCAATCAACGAAGCAGTCAAATATAAAATAATATTAAATAATTGTTCTCATTACAACATTTTATTATATAGATGAAATAACACAGTTTGATTTAACTATTACATGTATTGTTCATGTCTGCTATTTTTGATATTTCTGTCGCCTGTTATCAAAACTTAGAAAATGGTGACCAAAGTACGAACTTGCTCCTAATAAGCATAAGCAGTGTAAGAAACACGGGTCTGACGTCGCAAGTGTTACAAATGGTTTAATTAACGGTATAAGACCACGCACTTTGATCGCATTTCGGGCTCAATAAAAACACGTCTAGATTTGTAACGACGCCATAAAACGAAAACGCGGGAACGGCGTATGTGCGATAATGTCGCTCCGAACGTATTAAGTCGTGCATTACGGCGTTTGTTCTGCTCAAACGTTCTGTAGCTATGCTTTACACTTTTTGACTGTTGGAAAAGTAGGTTTGGGGCAAAAAACGTGGATTGAAATTTGGAATTAATGAATAGATTCAGGTGTACAAGTACATCCGAGGGAAAAGAGGTTTTCGAATTTCGAATACGCTCAGAATTACAAATAAGTGCATAGTATCTGGGGAAAAGTTTCGAATTTCGAACAGGGTGAGAAATGTATATGGGGGGAAATAGTATTCGAATTTTAAAATTTCGATTCCTCTCAGTTCACGTAATTAATACAAGAATAATATATAAACAGCTTTATTTCTTTAAAATGAATGCAGTATGTAATTTGGAATTTCTCGTTTTGGTGTTTTATAATTGAGCACGTCATTCATCATTGTTGTATCACCAGTTCATTCACCTCAATCAAGATGTAGATATAGTATTTGCTTTGGTGTGCAGATTGGTTGATATGCAGATTGCCGAGTAAGTCCGGAGATTGCTTAGACTGTTAGGTCGTTTATGCACTGTGCTACGAGTATGTAAGCGAAAAGCTATTATGTATGGCGAAGAATATGGATATCGGTAAAAGCGGTAATGGTGGTAGTTTTCTATAAAGTAGTTTTATGAAAATAACGACCCCAGGGCGTCTTTAAAATATTCGGCACACGGATCAGATTCGAATATCTATCGATCTTCATTTAAGAAGTACTTAAAGCAAAGCTCTTGCTTTCGTTTTGTTGCGGAAACATATTTTATTCTCTCTTTCATCAATTATCTCATTAGAATTATTCATATTTGTCTGCACCCTATGAGTGTTTGTCTGTCAATTGAGTTTCTGAGCAATCAAATCAAATTGATTAAAAGTGACGACGACGTAAACTATGTTTCTAGTCAATTGCAATATAATCATATTTGATACTATTCGAACAATCGAATAAAGTGTTTATAGCGCGCTGAAAATATGCAGTTTTATGACGCACGTTAATAAACTGAAAGTGTCAGAATTGTTGGAAAAGGAAAATGTCGTTTGACATCATAAAGTAAGCCATACCGATAATTCTGACTTTTATTTTTCATAGCGTTTTCTCTTCTTCATTGTACGATGGATGTATTAAATGTCAACATATCATAAAATCACTTTATGTTAAAGGGGTAGACAGAGTACTGTAGAGCACTCCCATGATTTATCAGTTATGTTATTTCTGCAACCATGGAAGTGGAGTGGATGGAGTGATCCTATTTACCATACACCGAGCACCTATCCAGACTCCATACTAGTACTGAAAATTATAAGTTAGAAAAATGCAATACTATTTTTCTCGATCCGGGGATCGAACCCAGGACCGCTTAATCATTAGTCACATTTGACCAACGAGGCATGCAGGTTCAAATTTTAGAACATAATTAGGCTACGTATCCAGGGTACTCTGTTTCTCAATGACATCTTTTGCTAAATACTTCATAGCTTTATTCGTTTAAAATCTTCTCAATTTTAAAGGAGATCCTTGTTCTACCGTAGACCGATAACAGTTAGATGATGAACACTAGGTTATTTATTCGTGCTATTTTTTCTTTCGTGTGTTTTACGAGAGGACTAAAAGTTCTGAAAAATTCCTTAGCGCAATCTCTTGAGCGCTTAAAGCAAACGCCTCGTTTAACAATACGCTAGCAAAAAATCGCTGCAGCGATTAACTGTTACTTTTTACTAGTGTCTGACCAAAACAGGTTTTTTATCCGAAACCGAACTTTGGGCCTTGGTCTTAGTTTGGGCCGAAACCCAAACCGAAACTTACATATATCTACATATTTAAAATTTATATTGTATACTGAAATCTAGCGTATTTTTTATATATTTATTACATACAGTTAAATGACGTAAAAAAAAGTATATTCACGCCAGTAATCCCCGAGGTAGACATAGGAGTGTAGTACACTCCAATGTTTCACCAGTTACGTTTACGTCCCAATATCACACCGGGCACAAATCCAGACTCCGAGCGACTACTAGAAATTCGACCTTTTAGAAAAATCGAATAGTACTACTATTAGTTAAAATAAAAGAAATAATAAACCGAAACTGTTCGAAATCGAACCTACGGTCGGATACAACTTTTCGCATACATATTTGCGCTAATTTGAATGAAAGCTGTTTTTTTACACACGTCTAAACCGCTTGGAGGGTTATCTGACGAGACTGGGTTTAATGTATAGACAATTACGCCTCGTCATAAACATATCTTGGCGTGGGCGTTGTTACATTCCAAATGTACGTTATGTGTTATAAATACGTGTTAAAGCGCGCTAACAAACACACCAAATGATCTGTCAATGACGTACCTCGCGTACCTCCTACACAGACATAGTATTATTAGAAATGAAGCGAACCAAAAAGTCGGTTTACACTCGCAGTAATCATTTCACTGCTTATTATTTCAGATCAAGATCAATTTTCGCTTTGTTTTGAGTTTTAATAAATTTTTCAACAAACCTTTCTTCGATTGCTTTTTTGTTTCAAAATATTGTAAATTGTTTATGATTTTTTCAGTTCACTTGTCTGTCTCGTTGGTCGTGTTGGTTGCAAACGCGCCTGCTGAACGAGCGGTTCTGAGTTCAAATCCCAGGTCGGGTACTATTGGAAATATTGGAAATATTGGAAATTTCTAGCAGTGGCTCGGAGTCAGGATTTGTGCCCGGTGTATGGCAATAGATTCACCACCTATTCCATAATGGGACGTAAACGTAACTGGTGAAATGTGGGAGTGTACTGCACTCTTCTGCCTACCTTTTTAGGGATTACAGGCGTGACCAACACGACCAACG
Organism: Apyrrothrix hygieia; assembly: GCA_018245845.1. NCBI lineage: Eukaryota > Metazoa > Arthropoda > Insecta > Lepidoptera > Hesperiidae > Apyrrothrix > Apyrrothrix hygieia. The sequence goes on along the minus strand of DWEG01000485.1, from coordinate 3,768 downwards.
AGGCAGTATAACAAAACGAAGTTCTTGGAAAGCAACCGCAGCGCCACTTACCAGATCCAATTGTGAATCAAAACCATCCACGGACGCACATACAGAACATTTCATCAAAACCGTTCTTGCCGTTTAGGGGTAGTTTAAATGCTGATACACGAACTCGTGTAAATAAAGAAAAATCTTTATGTGTACTAGGTAGTCAAGTACAACATTTCAAGTAAAAAGAAAATGTTTTTTTCCCATCCCATATAAACTTCTAACAACTATTTTTCATTGAACGGTTGGATATCCCGGAATCATTTGTAATTGTTTGCCTAGGTCATAAGAGGAACTTACTATTCAAATTTCGTAGCTCTAGCCTAGACCACATAGTTCCGACTTATCAACGCTGAGTCACTCACGCGAAAAGGGCCTTATTTATTTATTCTGTATGATTAACTTAAAGCTAGGTTAGGAATACGCCACTTAACGCCTAATCTCTTGCCTAATGCCTTAAAGCCTCTCTGCCAACCCAGGATGATGATGAAACTAACATGTGATAGGCACAACAAATATTAGTATTCCTTCTGCTGTAATATTAGTATGATGTCAGTTACCTCGACGTCTGACGAGCCTCATAATATTCAAAGAATAGCTTCTCGTCAGTAATGGGGCAATTTGTTTCTCCGCCCTCTCACGTACCGAAAAGAACTGCTGATGATGTCATCATACACTCCCTCGATATGGATCCTCGACGTGATTATCGCTCATATTATTTTTATAGCGTTTTGTTGCCATAAGCAATGGAGAAAATTGTTCTTAATATGCGACACATTACAATGCCCGCTGTAACAATTGGTTTTGAATATTTTGTGCTCGTTTTAATCTTTGAACTCTTTTATTATTAGAATGTAATTGTTCCTATTTTATATATTAGAATGTAATTGTTTCTATTTTATATATAGAAAAATATAGAATTGAAATGCAGCCGAAATCGAAAGTCGGTACTCAAATCCGCACTGGACGAACAAACGAACAGAAAACTGGACGAGGCGAGCCGAAGACCGCGGTCAGTGCCACGAATTTGAGAAATCAGCAGTGTGTTAAAAAAAAGGAAAAGACTAGAATCTAAACATTAAATTCGACATGTTAAAGGTATTTTGCGCAATCGCAAATTAACTTATTCTTAAATTCTTGTCAGATTGACACCGATAAGTGAGCAACAATATAGAAACTACCCGACAATGAAATAAGAAACACTATAAGCTTTTACGATTTTGAATTAAGGTCACAAGATATTATCTACAACTAATAAATGGTAATGTAAGCTCTTTAGACTTCATTGCTTCGTATATATAATTAACTACCTACTTAATTTGTGAGGAACTATTTCTTACCCTCGACTTTGTAGGCGATTACTTGAATATTTTCCATAGAATGTTTCATCAGTTATGTCCCAACGTGAATGTTACGCTGTTTTATACCTAAAACTTTTTAAAGCATTGTCGTTGTATAGTTGCTCTTTTGGTTTAAACTAGGCTCGTTTAGTTATCGCATATAGGTTTCCGTCGGACACAAATTTCTTGTAACCTGTGCTTGTTCCCCAAATTCAAGCTATCTGTACATAAATATTTACGCGAAATCGACCTGTGTCGTTTTTCACAATTCAAACTATCTCTATATAAAAAAATCATCTCATTTGTTTTGATGTGAAAATGTAACACACACAGAAAAACTTACTTCCCCATTTAAGATATAGGTATAAATAAATACCTTTAATTTCTCTCATCTGCCTTTAGACTCCCTCGTTGGTCGAGGAGTTAAAACGGCGACTGTTGAACTGCAGATCCTGAGTTCGAATCTCATGTCGAGTTTTATTGGATTTTGAAACTTTGAATCTAACTTACATTTTTAGTAGAAATTTGTAGTACTGGCTCGGAGTCTGAATTTGAGCCTGGTGTATGGCAATAGGCTCACCCCTACTACACAGTGTTACGTAAACGTAACTGGCGAAACGTGCGCCTGTATTACACTCCTCAGCCCAGTCTTCGAGTATTACAGGCGTGATATTACGTATAAAAATGTTGTCAGTGATGATGATTTATTTATTATCGTCTCTGCTGCCCACACCATTCAAACTGCGCACACCATTCAAACGCAAGCGTTATTGCATGGCAGCAGACTGCTGTAGCGGCGTAGGTCGTGACTTGTAATCACACTCAAAAGAAGGTTCTACGTTTCTCAGAATTATTATGAATTAATTCATTAAGAGTAAGCAGTGCCTGGATTGGTTTTCTCATAAATCATTCATAACTTTCAATGCTAATAAAGAATATAATGTTTAACAAGGAAACCCATTCCTCAATGCTCCACGTACCGCGTTTGTAATGAAACAGCTATAAATAGATTTGAATGTCGTTAAACCATAAAAGCATTATTATGAATTTCCTACATAATATCTAGTGGGTTCAATCTACTGATATTGTTATCATCTGTTATCACTGTGTTCGGCCATTTTAACGTTATCTGAGTACGTGAAATCTACCCACCAGGCGATCGTGTTTCATAAACACAATTTATGAATATAACAGATTATATCTTAAAAAAAAAGTTGAAATGTATCATCACGCCTGTAATCCCCGAAGAGGTAGGCAGAGGAGTGTATTAAACTGTCACGTTTCACCAGTTACGTATACGTTCTAATATGGAATAGGAGTCTATTGCCATACACCGGGTACAAATCCAGACTCCGAGCCACTACTAGAAATTCTAATTTTAGATAAAATCAAATAGTACTCCACCCGGATTTGAACCCAGAACCTCTCGATCCGCAGTCACGCGTGCAACCAACTCGACCAACGACGCAGTCAAGTTGAAATGTCACTTGAGTAATATAGTGTCAGTCGAGAACAGGTCTAGCATATCGATTGATGGACGGACCTAGACTACATAGTCGAATATAGTATATTCTTCAATTTAATAAATAATGTATGTATTTAGTGATTTTGCCTGCTATATTAATCCAAATCAACAATAAAAAACCATCTGTTCCATATGTGCGACTGAGAGGTCTATAAGATTCATGCATTTCAATCGTCTAAGTATTCAAACTCACTGTCTTCTTTGTTTACCAAATATTCGAATTTCAAATAGCATCTATTCGAGCCCGAATCGTATTTTATTTACGAAATGAAACAGATTGTGTACGTTGCCGTTAGTAGAGCTTCGGTATTATTTGAAACTAGATACTGACTGCAAAGAGTATGAAAAGGCTGAGACTAGAGTAGAGAAGAAATAAGAGAGTTAAAAAATTCCGCTCAATCTTTTAAAAGTTGGACGCATTCAATTTTAAAATCTTAACTGCCTTTTTAACTTCGGGCAAAGGCGCAGCAATTTTCGGATACTACACTAAATTGGTACGGAACAAAGGAAACACCTGCAATTTTACAGAGCTATTTTTAGCAGTTCGCAGACTAAATAATATCAAAACATCTTGTTGGTTACTGTTTCTAAGGACGTATAGAAGCTGCTCGTACGATATGTTTTGACTGTACCGATAGACAAACGTGCCGCGTAAATCCAAGCTCTAATCTGTATACAATGCAATCTGGTGATTTTGATTATATCCAAAGCTGTATGTGCACTGGGAGGATTTTTAACGTTGCACTTTTAAAAATATTTACTTTAAAATAAATATAAAACGTAAAAACACGCCTGTAATCCTCAAAGAGGTAGGCATACGAGTGTAGTGCATCCCACGTTTCAACAGTTACGTTTACGTCCCATTATGGAATA
>DWEG01000484.1:0-10958 GCA_018245845.1 Apyrrothrix hygieia | reverse complement strand
GTAGGCGGAGAGCACGGAGTGCCAAATATCCCTATCCTTACAAACTTGCCGTGCTTCATCCACAATCATCGCTCTCTTCATACATGCACGCCGGTTTCGGAGACTTCTAACTCCCCCATTAGTTAAAACTCGATATAATTTAACTTCAAAGTTTCGGAATTTGAGATAAAGCGTTCAGGGCGATGTGATAAGATTTTTCAATTAAATTAAACATGTTCAAATATAGATTTGACAAAGTCGTACGCCATCTAGATTGTAGGTATTCTTACACCATTAACAAAGTTTGTATTTCATGTATAATATATAAATTTTCTGAAGATGGAAAATTCACTACCCAGGGTCCATCTGCTGTATCAATACCATTATGTTAATTTTGTCACCGATCCTAACGTATAACGCTGAAACTTCAAGGTGACTAAAATGACTCCTTGGGAACTTGAAGATAGAATTTCAATTTTGAATCTCTGGCTTCTTTAGATCTGCAAAAAAAAAAAACGAAATTAAACGTCTTTTTATCTGTTATTCCAGTATGTCTGAAGGAGACGTATCCCTGATCCGCGACGAGGACGTGTTGCGACGTATGGTAAGATCGGAAATAGTAATTATTTAACATATACATAAAGTAAATCTTTTGTTGTACAATACAAATAATGAACCTTACCTTTCACGTAAGGTGCATTACATAGATTATAAAGGACATACAAGTCAAGTAAGGTTTATTACTAAAATTGTTAAACGTACACACATTTTTTCAACGATTAATCAATTTAATATTCTTATACCCTAGATTCAAACCTTCTTTTAAACGATTGAAGGATAGTATACCTTATGAATTTTCTTAATACAAATTTTCAATGATTTTTTTATTTAGTTATTTTTTTTATATATATTATTATGTATTATTATTTTTATTCATTTATTGAATATCATGTATCCCTGCAGATTTAGGCTTCAACATCTTAAAAGTAACTTTAGAGATTTAATTGAAACGATAGTTAGAAATCAGTTTCTATGTTTTTTCCTCAAGCCTTTTAACGTTCCGCTGTTCAAACAAGGGTTTCAGAATGAGAGGGTTAAGTCCACAGTTCCTAAGTTAATGAATTGTTATCGCTTTTTTTCAGTGGCAACAAACGGAGGACTTCTCCCGCAAGAAAGAGATCCGCGCGCACATGTATCGCCTGCGGGAAGAACGGCTGCGAAACCTGTACTCACCGGAACCCGGCGCCGAAGGGAAAGGTACGACGCTCTACAACACTGGGATAGCTACCCCGATAACTACCCCCTACTAGCTACCCCTACATCGACGATGCGGGGCCCTCGAGCTAAAAGGGTTCCCGATTTTTGTTTCTGCTGTATATTGTTAACTGTTACACGGCAATTCACTTCAACCAAACACACTACGTGCTCCTATAATGTCTATGTATCTAATTTATGCAGTTTACGTACTATACATGCCATCGTGTTAATGTGGAACGAAGGCGCAAATATCATTCATTACTTCCAACAGAGTTTAAAATACCATTGTTGTCTTTAAATATCTGCAGTTCATTTAAAATACGGATAGTTTCTGAGAAGATTAATTTGTTGTTTATTTTTTACTCGCGTCTAATATTAAGGTTGCGTAGCTATATTAATAGAGCCGGTATCAATACCGTTCTCTTGTATTTCATGATTGTGTCAACACTGAGTGCTTGTTGACTATTCCTTATATTTCATCGATCGTTTTACTGTTGTGTTAACTTTAAATTGTTAGAGTAGTTATGCAAATTTCGACAGGTTGTGAGTTCTCATCAACGCAAGGACATGTGAAGTCTTTTGCGGACCAGAGTTTCCAGTCAATGAAGAGTAAGGAAGTGCGCGATGCGGGTTCCCCGCCCAAGGAATTCTCGTACCGCGGCCAAGGTGCATATTGCACGTCTACATCGTCATTACTCTAATCGAACTAACGCCTATTAACCAGTAACCTTACCTGAACAATCTTAAGCCCCAGTTGATGAATGCCAATCCTTTACAGATCTGAAGGAGCTATCGAATGCCGGGTGGAACGTTGAATCCGAGAACAGGACGACTGATGATGGCCACACTCACGTGAAGTCAGTACAAGCTAATATTGAGGGTAGATATGACGTGGAAGGCGGGAGAGGACAATTCGCAGCAATTGATCAACACAAGAAAGCGGTCACTGAGTATGACGATGGTAACACCAATGTAAAAAGAAATGAAAGTTCTTCAAATACTGCTGCTCATGAACAGGTTGTACGCAAGACGGATGGTGGAACTCAATTTTCTTCGACATCAAGTACATCGTCCTCTTCTTCAAAATTCCAACAAGTTTCATCTACCAACGAAAATGTGCCATATGTAACAAATAACGATTATGACCTATCTCGACAACCAACTCATAACACTAATCGTAACGAAGAAATTAATAAAAAACGAACTACGCAAACGAATGACTATGAACAAAATTTAAGGACTGATTACGAACATGGGGAAGTGGTCTCTAGGAAAGTTGAATATCCTGACGATAATACGAAAGTTGTGGTAGAAACACGACGCTTACCTGATGGTACAAGAGTAACAAGCACTCGCCGGGAATTCCGTGCACCTGTTGTGCAAACTAGCCGTTCTGAACATCACTCGCAACATACTAAGAGTGACAGTAAAACTTCATCGTACACATCAACACAAAAGCATTCCCACATCAGTGATACATCAAAATCTACTCAAGAAACTGTTGACCAAAATAACATTAACATTGTAGATACACAGAGAGTAATGGATGATTTCGATTTCAACAAGAGAAGTCAAATCGATAACGTGTTGAATAAAACTGAAAACTATGTACAGTCGACTCAATTCCGTACAAATAAACAAAACTATGAAAATGTCATTAATGACACAAATCGCCACGAAATCATTTCATCATGTGACAACCATAACATAAAGGAAAACATTCAAGATGCGCAAATTAATAAAGACGATGAAGAGCGAATGCATAAAGTTACCCATGAAAACAAACGTGAAGAAATAATAGAAAAAAAAATTAGTTCTGATCAATATCAAACGACATACCAAGCCGATTTTACACAGAAAAAAATAAGTAATGATTGGAGCCCATCGCATCAGGCATGGGCAAGTACTCTCAGATCTGACACACCAACGAGACCGTCTACCAGAGCTTCATCGCCCGGAAGTAAAACGTTACGGTCTAGTACCTCTTCTTTAAGAAGTAGTGTCAGCCCTGATAAGATGTACAAAAAGCCATCCAGTCGCGGAGGAAGTCCTAATAAAATCGATAGATATTCTCCAACTCGTACTGTCACAGATAGATATTCAAGCAGTCATTCGACGCGCTCTGTGTCTGAAATTAAAACGAACACACATACCAGTCCAGAACGATCTTCACATCCGACATCGCCAACAAGATCATCCTACAGTCCTGATAGAAAGCATGGTGAAAATTATCGTTCAAGACCAAGTGTTAGCCCAGATAAAAGAACGCGAAGTCCATCTAACAAATCTCGTAATGACCCTGATGGAAAACCCCAGCAGAATGATGTTGCTGACAATCGCCCACGTACCAGATCTCCGATGAAACCTTATGAAAATCCAGCTAATAAATCGACAAATATACGACCTAGTCCAAGCCCCGAAAGGAATGTTACAAGAAAATCTCCTAGCGATGATCGTTATACTCAGCATATTTCAGATCGTTCAAGTCCAGAAAAGAAGTCACCCAAAGTATTCAATGAAATAGTAACTCCTCCGAGATCAAGTAAGAGCCCTGATAGAAAACCTGAACACCATAAATCAAAAACCTCAAGCCATGACAGTTTTATTAAGAATTCGAGTAATTCTGTGAATCAGGAAAATCAATATTTACCAAAAAATGTCTCAGAAAACAAACCAGACTTGAAACCTGGATATATGAAACCTACTGTTAGTAGCAAAACTATATCGTCTTCTGATTATCCAGTGTCATCAGTTAAGGAGGATAATATAGATGATAAATCACTAAAGAAACATAAAATTTATCAAAGCCCTGAACGGAAGGCATATGAACCGAAAATCTCTAAGGTTAAAGATGAACACTACAAATTTATTGACGAAGAAACAAAAATGTATACTAGTAGTAATGAACAAGTTGCAGAAATGTCACATATAGTATGTACCACTTCAAAGGATTCGAAACGTGTTATTGATGGTACTTTTGATATTGAGCTAAACTCAAAATCCCCTGTAAACTGCCCATCATTAGTAAAACAATCTCCGAGTCCGGATTCGCCTATTGCAAACGAAAACGATAAGGACGTAAATTATCCTGCGTTATCACCTGTGAACAATCGCCAACCAATAAAAAATAAATCACCTAGTCCTGACAAATCTTTGCCTAAACAATCTGTATCACCCACAAGAAAAAGTCCTGAAAAAAATGTTAGCCAACCTGAAAATCCATTATCCTCGGGGCACGAAGAAATAAAGAAGAACACTACTACTGCTGATAGACGAAGTCCTATAAGACAATCTTCTCCATCAAACAAGGAGTCCAAATATGAGTCGCCAGAAGTCAACCAATTTGATAAACGTCATCATAATTTGTCATCAACAAACAAACAAACGTCTGGAATCGTCACAAGAACGTCTGTTCGCACTGAGTCCTCTAAAACAACGTTGAGAAAGGATTCGCCAAGTCCTGAAAAATATAATGTAAGAACAACTTCTCCAACTAAAAAATCGCAGCCTGGGACCGAGCCCAGTTCAACACGAGCTAAATCACCAACCACTCCAAATCGTACATTTAAGTCGAGTAGTCCGACCAAACATCCTTCTAGAGAATCTTCTCCAATTAAAAAAACTCCTGTTGAAAATTTGATAAAAACTACGTCCGATACACGTCCAAACAAGCCGTTTGCGAAAGATTCATCTCCAGATATAAAGATTTCATTGAAAAGTAATTCTAAAACTAGTGACATAGAAATTGACATTATTAATAATAAGCAGTCTGATAAAAATTATACAGCAAGAAAGAGTCCTGTTAAGGATAGCACTGATTTTACTAAACCTAAAGCAGCAAATCCATCTCATCCATTTGCAAGAAAAAGTTCACACACACCTTCTCCTCGCACAAGTCCATTAAGAGACACTCGTTACGATACTTACGAGAAAATGGAAAAAACTGATTCTATATCTATCGAAATATTAAAGCCGGACAATTTAACAGAACGTGTGTTAAAAACCCAGCACCACACAGATATAAGAGACAATTCTAACGATTCATCAAACCGGGAGTCTTCACCGACTAAATATGGAACTTATGATAAAAAACAGCAAGCACATAAAAAAAGAGAAAAATCAGATTTGGAAAAAGAAGTCCCAACAAAAAATCTTGACCGACCTAATTCTCCGAAAAAGCCACAAGCTTCGATTTTATCATCAAGAACCACTACTGAAGACATTTCTTCAACTAAAGAAGTAAAATATCAGCAAACGGCCGAATCCCTAAGTGTTGAACAAAAAACTGAAGAAACTGATAATAACACAATAACCAAAAAACGTCCTAAGCAACTCGTGACTCCGTCTACAAGTCCAACGAGGAAGCCTAAAAGTGCGGAAACAGAATTTTCAACTGGCCAAAGTTCACCAACAACATCTGTCACTGATTTTGTGTATTTTAGTTCTCCTTGTGATGATAAGAAAACGATAGCTATTTTAGATGAGGAATTTAACAACGCGAATAATACTGAACATATGGATATCAATAAAAAATTTGAAATTATACAGTCAACTCGACCGAGTTCACCATCTAAAATACCTTGTAGATCTCCTTCTCCAGAAAAGAGACCTAGCAAAGACTGTTTACCCAGAAAAAGTTCTTTAAAAAAACCGATCATTGATAACAGTCAGGTTTCACCTACAGAAAAACCACCATCAAGTTTTTCTGTGTCGCCTATGGTTGAGTCAAAGAAGTTTCCCGAAAGCGAACCTGAAACTACGGTAGATACATCACCTAAATCATTACCGAAAGTCAAACCACCTCTTGAAAGACGAGAAACATATGAAGATCGCTGTCGAAAAATACTCGGCATGTCTGAGGAAACAACATCTGAAACAATAACAATTACAACCGAGGATAGATCCATTTCCAAAAAGTCCCCATCTAATACAAGCTCTCCTCGCGTTTCGCCTTGCTTTAGTCCAGGGCCCCATGAAGAAAGGCCTTTTGAAGATACACCAACTACTTTTACTTCAACTGTAACAGATTTTCTAGATCAAGAACGTGAACATGTATCTGAGGTTAATGATCAACATGATTGTCATTCAAAAGACATCAAACCAAAAACACCACATATGTTACCTAGAGAAGCATCACCAACTAAATTAAGAGATACAATGTCAAATGTAAAACATAATACTGAACATCACTCCAAAGAATTATCGTTCCATACAAATACCAAACATAATGAAATTGAAAGAAACAAACAAACGATTAAACAGACAAACAGTGAACAATCTTCTCGTCAAAGTCCTGAAAGAAAACAACAAGATCAATCGTCTTCTAAGGGGCAATTCTCAATGCCTAATCCATCGCAGTCAAACAATATGTCCAAAGAAGGTTATGGAAAGGAAAATAATTCTACGACCGTTAATCAACAAACATTAGTAAAAGACACTGTGCACAAAGAAATTGAATCATTCAACAAGCCTAATTTGCAGAAACAGAAAATTCCTGTAAAGTCTACTATAACTAGCCCGGCTGAAAAACAGAGAGATAATATCCCAGTAGTTGGCACGAAAAGTAACTCAACAAAAAAACATCCGAAAGAGACATCACCTGTTAGATCACAAAGAAATAATTCTCCAAACAAAAATACGATACATCCTAAAACTAGCATTACGTTTACTTCTACCGAATATGATTTAACCCACAATACTAAGAAAACTCAAGAGGATTCTGTAACAAATGTGTACGTGGACAAACAAACCTCACGACATTCCACTTCTCCTACTCGCAAAGATTCCAATGTACCAGTGGATTCAACCATTTCTACTGATGAAATTGACGATGTGGTGGATGATGATGTTTTCCGTAGAACAAATGACTATAATGTAGATTTCGTAAATAAAGAAAGAGAGCATGGAGAGTCGGACAACGTTCAAAAATTAATTAGAAAACTTTCTCCAGATCGTAAATCCAGATCACCGAGCCATGAAAAAAGTCCAGAAAAAATCAGTTTGTACGATCTTGACACAAAAGAGATTAAGAGTGTTAAGGTTGTAACCGATAATATAATAGAAACAACGAAAAAGACCTCCATGAATAAGGACGAAACAATTCTCACAGATAAAACTAAACCTGACAAACAAAAGGATTGTAGAGTTTCAAGTAAACCTCCATCAAGGAATGTTTCGCCAATAAAAAAGACTTCAACGCCTAAGTCTGACAACGTTGAACCAGCTCATAAAACACGTAGCACTTCACCCAAAAAGCCTCTTTCTTCTGGGGAAAGGCCACAATCCCCACAACTACCAAAAATTAGTGGTTTGAAGACCAGAGATTCGATTCCACAGCATATTCGAAAACCATCACCGAGCCCTACATCACCAACAAGAACAGATAAAACAATAGAAAAACCAACCGATACTAGAAAGACAATTAATTCTATAAAACATAATAATTTTTCGAAAATTGCCACAAATAAATTTACATCGAAGTCAAGCCCGAGTGCTATTCAGAAACCGGTGGAACCGGATTCAAAACAATTATTGACTCCAAAGAGCACAAATAAAGAAAATACAATCCCCAGAAAAGATGCAGATACTAAAGTTATCCGCACCACAAGTGATATTACATTAAAGACTAAGAAGATTCCATCTCAAAGAGTAAAGTCTAGACCAGAAATACAAGTGAATGATATGTCTACAGCAAACAAAGTAGCAAAGCCAACCTCGACGAAAGGGCAAAAGCCTCAACCAAAAAATTCTCAAGGCAATTTTCCGACGAGCAAACCTAAATCCGCCACAGCGTTAAACACTTCTACAGAAGAAGACGATGATATTATTATTGATGTTCAACAAGCGAAATCTTCTAGAGAAAATTCTCCTGACCGTATCTGTCCCACGCCTGTTGGCTTTTTAGAAGAAGTCGGTACGCCCAGATTCCCAGATGAAGTAAATGAACCTGACGACGAATTTAATAAACGTACATACCATACCATACATGAATCTGAATCTATAGTAGATGACATTGTTGAAATATGTGAAGATGATGAATTATTTGTGAAACGAACGGATGTAGATTATACTGATAATTATCTGCTTAGCATCAATGAAAAAGTTTCCAAATTCAGCGACAAAACAGATAAACCCAACAGATCTAAAGTAGATTCAGCTCAATTTAAGAACATAGAAAAAAAGGTTCACTCTGATTTTGACACTGAAAGTACAAAAACGGACGAGTGTTTATTGTCGGTTTCAGAAAAAGTAAACAAATTTGCAAAGGGCCCACGGATTACAAAAGATAACAGAAGTCCTTCGCGAAATATTGTGGATGAATATGACAATAATACTATATATCAAGATGATTATACCAAGTTGAGCGTTAATGATAAAGCTCATTTATTCGTTGAAACAGCTGAAAATGTAAAATCATCTAAACCAAAACCACCGCAAAAAATAGAACGTCCTGACTTTAGTGACATTGACGATTCATTAAAAAGTGATGACTGCTTATTAAGTGTATCCGACAAAGTTAGTAAGTTTGTCAAAACAGCTGAACTATTTTTGAGCGAAACTCACGAGGTGGAGGAAAAGGAGAAGAGAATCAAAGAAGAACATGACAAAATTATGAAGAAAATTGTTGATGACACTGAGGACGATACTACAGTTATAGTAAAGAAGGTTGATAATAGCAACATAAATGATGATAAACATTTTGATCATTACGATGAATACTATAAACGAGACACTTTAGTGAAAGAAACTACAGCGTCACAAATAAAGCACAAGGAGCAACCTAATCCTAATATAAAGTGTGATCGAAACCCTTCAATGAAGGTAACGACTTTGCGTAGTAGTGAGGCTGTAAAAAAAGCTAAAGCCCTATTCGAGAACATTGCATCCACAACTCAAAAAACAAAGGATACCTATGCAAAGACCACAAAATTAACTGATATAGGTGTAATCAAAAAGACACCTAAAACTGACGCTAAAGTTGTGTTACATCCGTCTGTAGAAGACGGGTCTGTACTTTCATCAAAACTTGATACTAAAAAAGATGAATATTTACCTGCGACTATTTCAAAGGATCATACAGTAAACAAACTTCAAAGCAGTCGTGACAATGATGAAAAATTACGTAGTAGCCCTTCACATTTCAGAACGCAATCGCCTGAAATCTCCAGAACTAAATCGCCGTTACGTCAAGGATCTGAAACAACAATAACTACTAAAACTATTTTCTCTCGTTATCCTACTACAGAACGCGCGGAATCTCCTAAGCAAGTGCGACCTGATTCAGATAAGTCTGATAAAATCCATGACAAGGTTCCCGGCTACTTACGTCCCACTAAAACGAGTCAAATAAAAGAAGAACCAAAAATCATTGAAATATCAGACATTGAAGTAAGCAGCAGACGGGGCAGTGGCAAATTTGGTGTTGAATTAAGAAGAACTAGTGTCGAAAGATCTACTGTAAGCAGTGAAAGGCGCCGCAGTAGCATGGAACATCACCAACCTTGCATTGAAGATATTTTTGACCTGGACCTTCTGGAACAAATGGTCAGTATTTTTTTAGAATTCTCATAAATATTTATATGGTAGATTTATATAGTACATTTATATAGTAGATAGTAGATTTATATAGTAGATTTGTATATTACTATTATAAATTATTATTTGCTTTTCAGTTGGAAAAGGTCGTGGGCTACGAGCAAAGACGACGTATAAGAGCTCAGATACGTGTCGCAAAGAAGAAATTAGAGACCGATCAAGTCGATACTTCGACATATGTAAAAACTTCTAAACATACCACTAGGGTCGAAAAAACTAAGTCTTCTGACCGTCAGCCTACTAAATCACCTGAAAGAAATACTAAACCATCACCGCATAAAACTTTCTCTTCAGACACGCAATCCAAATCCATATCCCCAAAAGTATTAGCCACCGACAATGTCACTAAGCCGTCATCGCATAGACCTTCACCTGATCGCATGCAACAAAGGGATCATATAAAACCTATTTTAAACGGTCACACTAAAGAACTAAATAAACCAACTGACAAACGTCAAAGGCCTAACAGCCCTGAAAAGCCTATATTAAGGGGAGTTCAAAAAAGCCCAATACGTCAACCCAGCCCTGAAAAAAAAAGTAGGCCTCATTCACCTACTAAAACAGGAACTCCTAAATCAAAAGCGAGTCGCTTTAACGAGTATGCTTCAGCTTACATGAAAAAGATAGGGCTCAATGAAGCTGATAAATTAAAATTCTTAGACACTAAGACAAAAAAAATCAGTGAAGACAAGAACCGGCGATTAACAGAACATCGTGTTGTAGAATCACGACAAACCACGACCGTTTCGAAGAGTGTAACTGAGCGCGCATCCTCAAAAGATCATATAGAGATTATTCATTTAAATGGCAAACGATCTCCGTCTCCCGATAAGAAACATAGCCCAGAGCGAAGCGCTCCAAACTGGGAACGTAAAAATTATAGTCCAGATCGTAAAAGAGAAAGTCCCGGACGTAAGGCACAAAGTCCTGACCGCAGGCCTCAGAGCCCAGATCGCAAGTCTCAAAGCCCCGATCGCAAACCCCAAAGTCCCGATCACAAGCCTCAAAGTCTCGATCGCAAACATCAAAGTCCCGATCGAAAACCTCAAAGCCTCGATCGCAAACCTAAAAGTCCCGATCGCAAGCCTCAAAGCCCCGATCGCAAACCTCAAAGTCCCGATCGCAAA
>DWEG01000483.1:0-10961 GCA_018245845.1 Apyrrothrix hygieia | reverse complement strand
CACCTATTCCATATTGGGACGTAAACGTAACTGGTGAAACGTGGGAGTGTACTGCACACCTCTGCCTACCTCTTCGGAGATTACAGGCGTGTTGTTACGTACTTTATTTGAATCGTAATCTTACATCCTCTGAATCTCGCGAATGTGACGTGGTATATATCATACGAATTCAGTTTTATATATATTTTTTGATAATTATAACTAATATTAACAGGTTAAGATAAAACCTTGACAAAAATAGCTCCTTGTGTTATTAATGTTCAATATTCTGTAGTAGCCGAGTGGACGTGGTGTCTTATCTATGGTATTAGACAAATGAAATGACAAATTTATCTTTAATATCTGTGAACGCGCTTGTGTCACTTCACTTACTACTATTTTATCGAATTGATATATTGCTGCATTAAATTATGAATTTAAAAATTTCGTAATCATAAAATACGTTCTTATTGAAATAATACATTTGAATCATTAATTAAATATTTTCTACCTCAATATGCTTGGGTATGCGCACGCTGGTATTCCAGATAAATCATGGCAACCGCCGGTCGCTGTTTTAGAAACAACGTAAGCTATTGTAGTATATTAGAATAGGCGTTTTTAAATTCACATTACATTTTAATTATTTTTATTGCAGAATGGGCGCTATAATCGTGGAAATGTATTGGAAACATACTCCATTTACATGCAGAAATTTCATGGAATTAGTGAGAAGAGGTTATTACGATAATACGAAATTTCACAGAATAATTAGAGATTTTATGATACAAGGTGGCGACCCAACTGGTACAGGAAAAGGAGGACAATCTATTTATGGTCTATATTATGATGATGAAATAACACCAGATTTGAAACATACAGGAGCTGGAATATTATCAATGGCAAATGCTGGACCACACACTAATGGTTCACAATTCTTCATAACGCTAGCTCCGACTCAGTGGCTTGATGGAAAACATACTATATTTGGGAGAGTTCAAAGTGGATTATCTGTGGTTAAAAGAATAGGATTAATTGAATGTGACAAAGATGATTGTCCAGTTGATGATATACGAATTGACCGAGCGTACATTGCAAAATGATACTTTAATACATTTTGTATTCCCCCATTTTCTTGTCATTAACAATTATATTTAAAATGTATTGGATGAGTAAATAAATATGCTTTTTATTATTTGATGGCTATATTATTTATATTGTTTTATTGTATAGTTTTTAAAATTACATTAGAAATCATGATTGACAAACAATAGGTATCAAAGCAACTGTCAAAGAAGTAATATAGTACCAAATTAATAAATATTCTTGTTGGTTGTAGATAAAATTAATATTTCTGGATTCATTAACCATTGCTTGAGACTGCATCTTTAGTTGAGTGATTGCAAGAGCCACTGTTGATCAAGAGATCCTGGGTCAATCCTTGGGTCAAATACTACTGGATTTTTCTAACTTACATTTTCTAGTTGAAATTTGTAGTAGAGGCTTAAAGTCAGAAATTATGCCCATTATATGGCAATAGGCTCACCACCATCTTCCATAGTGGGTCGTAAACTTGACTGATAGAATGTGGGAGTGTACTACAATTCTCCTCTCCTTATCGCTTCAGTGATTATAGGAGTGATGTCTTACATTGTTACTATCCATTGATAAATATTTAGTATTTATTATTCTTTTTATTTATTCACTGGTGGTATGTAACATTCATCTATCCTGTGTTGCCTGTGTCACACAGCATTCCTCAGGTCCTGCAGTGGCAAGTTATTTTTGTCTCAAATTTAATTTGTATGTATATGAACATCTCAATAAAGTTTAGATAAAGTTGACCTTAACCACTTGATTATATGTAGAACATAACAATATTTATAATTCAATTGAATAATATTGAACTTTTTCCAAGTTATTATTCATTTTTATTATGACATGATGTAAAATCATTATCCCTGATTCCTATATTTTATAATATATAGCCAATAATCAGTATGTTAAATATATGTGTATATTTAGAGCAAATGTATAATTAGTGTACAAGCAATGGACATTATTAATGCCTAAAAACAAATAACAGAATTTGAGAATCACACACACCTGACAAACATACCTAATATTATTGACATATTATTTTAATATATTTGTTTATTGTTTGATTGCAGTTATTTTAACTATCAAGAAGATCAAATTGTCCCTGTCAACTTCCTTATCACTAACTAGGGTATCATAAGATAATAGTTGTTCTATAAGGATGGGATGATTCACCTCGAACAACTGCATTTAATTTGTATAACCTTTCATGGAATTAATGCTTGAAATCATGTATCTAGTGATTTTTCTACTTGACACACTTTGTAAGGTCCGTGTATACAATCCACTGAGCTTTCTAGTACCGCCCACGGTCGTAACGAAATATTCCACCCTTTTATAAAATTACTTGCCCTGCTTTATTTATTTCAAACACCGAATCTTCTTCGATCAACCCCATGTTTCCCATCAAACCCAAATTTCATAACTGTCATATTTTTGTCTATATGTAGATTAGCTGTGTCTTTTACGCGTAATTCTTGTTATAGCAGTTCCGAGGTAACAGCTGAGTTAGATGGAAAGGTTAGATAGTGAAAATGTTGATTATCAAACCCGATTGAAAAATGTAACGAATATAAGTTCGGTGTTTTATTATTACCCCAAACGATATTACCTAACATGGCATCCCAATTGCGTTCGCCTTTCCACATAATATTTAACCCATTTGACAATTTTCGGCTTAGATTTTCAACGAACGTTACGACAAGGACTTCTTATAGAATGCATAAACTTCTTTAAAATGTCTACTAGTGAATGCTTTACCCCTATCCGTAATCACTTGAAATTGCGTGATAATTTGCTTCAATAGGCGTATTGTATCTATAGTTACGTTACATTTACATGTTTTAACAAGGGGGCCCAAAAATCAACATGTGAGGTATACGAGTACTTGTAGCTGACCCTTTTGCCTTGGATAATGGTACGATAACGGCCCAGCACCAGTCGTCTGGTGTCCGACCACTCCTTCGGCACAATTTGACAGTCACAATCTCATCCATATTAAATACATTGCCTTCTGCATTGCATTTACTTTTACCTTTTCGTTAATATTTTTGAAATATCTTTTACAATATTCTCATCCTTGTCTCTAATATAACCTAGCTCAAAGGTTTGAGATTTTCCTCTACTTGTACTTATTTCACATATAATATTGATTTTGTGGATACCTACTATTGTCCGAAAAGTGCTATTGACAAAGAAATTAAAATACAGTATTTAATTATTATATTGATGACTAGCTGGTACCGGCGACTTATCCGCGTTCTATACGATATCTATTCTGTTTATACTTAATAATAAAACTGTAACAGATTGGTATCTGTACATAGAAGATATTTTTGAAAAATTACCATTAACGGTCTTAATTGACGCAATGAAACCCAAAACAACGATTTACAGAATTGTTGTCTGTGCGTTTGGGCACGCTAATCTCAGAAACGATTTAATGACGAAGCGGTTTTCAGTGATACATTGTGGTAAATTTCACTTAACATTAAGTGTTCGTTTATTTCTTTCGGTTCATAAATCAAAACACTATTTTTATTTGAATAAAAAGTAATGTTTAATTGATAAGGCTGCAACTTTGGTAATATGATTATTATGATTGAAAGTGTATATAAATACAAAGTATAAAAATAGTTAGTTTCGGAGGTATGCAATACCAAAGTAAGTTGAACTCACACATATATGTTCTAGCACACTAACTATTCAACTTAGGTTAAAAGTGTAGTTTCTTAAAAGTTTAATAACTTTACATTAAATTATGGAGTGTAGAAGTAAGGACTAACTGCAAACTTTTTGTATGGAGAACAAGACAGGTTGAAAAACTGTCCATCTGAAAACAGCAAATTATTGTTCAAAAACTTAATCAAATAGCGCTAGTTCAAGTAAAGGAAAAGATGTCAATTTAGCAGTTATATTTTTTGTGACTTGTGCAGTTAAGGAATATGCAGTATTTAGAATTTCAACTGTTTACAAAGCTTTGTTCAGTAAAAGTTGTTCAAATAGGCGAAGATTAAAAAGTAAAGAAATTAGTACGATAAAATCTACCTAAAAATACGCTGTAACAAAGCGGAAGTCTTTTTATGTTTTTTTTTTTAATTTCTATTTCTTTTCTAATAATTTGTGACGTTTTTTTTTAAATCTTTTAACTTCCTACTATGGCGGCCCCTTAATTGTCTTTCAACAGACACTTTTTAATACACTGAGATGGTTCTCCTTACTTCTACATTCCACACATTAAATGCACACATAATAATATTTTTTCAAAAGACAAAGGCCAATTGTCTTAGAAATAAAAAAAAGCATAGAGGTATTATATACATAGAGTAGGCGAGCCAAGCAAAGTTGATAGAGAGAGTAAGAGAATTCATTTTTGTACTCGTTTCTGTCTTCAAATTATTGTATCCGCTAATTCCGCCAGCAACTTCGCGCGTCTATTGGTGGAGAAGCCAAATTATTAACAAATGTATGTTCTTTCTCTTTCCATTAACGGGACATTTTCCCTTTCACAAGCGCTTATGGCTCTATAATATACTCTATCTCTATAACAAAAGTGATCGAAACTAAAGGAATCGAAATATATCCAATACTTTTCGCGTGTTGCACGTACAACGGCAGAACTCTATCATTTTATTACTAAGATAGATAAGGATACAATTAGTAAGAAAAGTGCTATTGTTACGTACATTAAAAAGCACTATTTATTATTCTCTTCGAATAGAATTAACGACGTGCCTGTTGATTCTACTTGATCGATTCATTTTTGTGCAACAACACTTGGTGCCAATAATTTCACTGTATTATTTATTCATGCGTCAGATGCACTTACACTGTCAAAAAATTCGACAATTATAAATGTTTTAACGGCTTAGTCTCTTTTGTCTTATGAGTTAATATTTGGATTAAATTTGACGTAAAATCTTAGAGGGATATAACAGTGAATAAATTATTATTTAGAAAAATGAAATAAAATCATCATCATCATCATCATCATTATCATCATCATCACCATCATCACCGTATACGGCTGGACATAGGCCTTTCCAATAGCGCGCTACTGAGCTCGATCTTCAGCTCTTAATGATGATATGAGGTTTTAGTGATGATTTCCCAAGGCGTGATCGCTATTCTAGAGGACATAAAATAAAATACATGATTAAACTATTCATTTCAAATTTTTTTTCATAATTATTGTTTTGTGCATCTTACGCCTAAATTGTTGTTTAATTACCTATATTTTGATAATTAACAATCTGTGTCAATACTGTTTTTAATTCTATGGCAACACCGGCTGCTTAGCGGTAACGCGAAATTTATCGTTTTGCAACCTAATAAGCCTAAAAGCGTTTATCATAGTAACTAAAAATGAATTCCGATTAATCATGATGCGTGATATAAGTTAAAGTTTTAAATAGGAGTGTTAACTTAATTTTTTCAAAATATAGTTAGTTTTAGATTTCTGTAGTAGAGTTTTCGGTCATATTCTGTACTGGACGCCATGTTTGTCACGTTTTTTCCAGTAGTGAATATATTTTAACCGAATATTCAATTTATAATAGCGTCACCCTGTACATGTTTTGTTTAGTTCATATCATAAAACGTGATGATGAGTACGGCGTCCTCTAAAAATAAGGAGAAGCGGACTCGTTCTTCTAGTGAACATAACAAAGTAAGTTGTCAGTAAATTCCCGCTTGTTGAGTATACTGCGACACCACCTATCTCCTATGGGGTCTTAAGCGTGGTTCACGACTGCTATTTTAACATAAGTATCTCTGCATATGACATTTTGTTCTGCATTCGTTTGGCTTTTTCGAGAATTCGACGTTTTGTGCGGTTATCAAAATTTAATCATGAATTATTAATTTTCGGTAAATGAGGAAAGTAAGAAAAAGTGTTTTTAATATTTCCGTAAGTTTTTGAAATATCCAGTTGTATTTGGTAGTAACTACCTTATTTGTACTGATGAATTCCGTTAAATCACGTTATGGACACAAATTTGATAATCTTTCCTTTTAAACCGATTTGCTTATGATAACACACTGTTAAGAAATTCGAAATTTTAAAACAGCTTGGTGAATTATCACTAAAATATGAAAGAAAGATTGATACTGTTATTGTACGATGTACATTATTCTTTCTTATATTACGCCTAGAAAGATTTGCAACTTAATTTTAAGATTGGATTACATTGTCCAACAAACTAGATTTACAGGAAAGCCTTAATTTTTTATAGAAATAACCAGTATTGACAATTTTTCTAAATCAGCATTAGATTCATTATGCTGCATACTGTAACTAAATTATAACCAAAATTAGTTGTACAATTTAATATCTTTCTATGCACATTTCTCAACATAGTTTGCTATCCAAAGGTTCATTAAAAATAATTGATTTCTAGTGGACACTGTTACTGACAGTGTGACTGCCAATCTTGAGTTGGTCAGTCTTGGGTTCAAATCTCAAGTCAGGTACTATATTGAAATTCTCTAACTTAACTTTATCGTAGATATTCTTAGTATGGTTCAAAATCTGGTTTTGTGCCCAGTGTATAGCAATAGGCTCACCCCTTATTCCATAGTAGGCCGTTAATATAACTGGTGAAACATATGAGTGTAATATAGTCCTCTGCCTGATTCTTCGGGGATTACAGGTGTGATGTTACATTTATGTTAAGTTATTATTGTCGTTGTTCTGGCTTTACACAATGTTTTCCATGTTAGGTGTTTTAGTGACCACAAAGCAAATTGTACCATGTACCAATAGATACTAAAAAAAAATGGTCATGCGTGATTCATAAAGATGTAACAAAGATTACTAAGTCATGGAAAGCAAATGGTTGGGAAACGCTGATTTAGACTAATCTATTGTATATTAGCCAGTGATAATAATAATCTTGTATGTCCCATCAAGAGTATGTAATAATGAATAATATTTGTACTGGTATTAATGAAATTTGTTAACAGGAAGTGGCACCTTTCAATGCTATCTATGGAATCCAGGTCTTGAGTAAATAATTAAAGTAACCTATGCTATCTATAGAACCAAGGTCTTGAGTAAATAATGAAAGTGACCAGTTTCGGTTTGCCTAAGAGTTTAATTGCAATACTTATATATAATAGGTAATTTCCACCATAAGCTATGCTTGGTATTTCTCTATACAACAATCTGAAAATATGAAATCCATAGAAGAATTAAGATCACCAACATAGCTCTCAAAATTAGTAATTTCAAGAGGCCATGGGCAGGTCACATCCCTTGAACAAGCGATAACTGATGGTAAAGAAAGAAGGTCATCAAGAGGTGGCCACATGTCGATAAAAGGAGTGTAGGTTGCCCACACACCACATGTTCAGAATACCTGAAAAAGACACCGGGGTACTGCTCGATTCGGAAAGTCCAAGATCGGGAGGAGGGAGACTGATTAGGGTAAGCCTATGCCCAGCAGTGGACCTCATAAGGCTAATGGATGGATGGCATTAAATACTTCTGTATGTTTTTAAGTACTTTGCCAAAAATAGTCAACCTATTGAATCTATCATAGTATTTATGGTTTTAGTTTTTAACTGTAATTGGATCACTATTTTGTGATAATACAGAATAATAAATTATGAGTTAGTGTAACATTATAGTTCTTAAATAATCAAATATTTATTTTTGATTGATAATTATGATAGACTTAGAATTTATTAACAGCGTAATACCAGAACTTAGTTTCGTGTTCATAAATGTGATGCCACTCCTGTAATCCCAGTAGAGGTAGGCAAAGCAGTGTAGTACACTCCCATGTTTCATCAGTTATATTTATGTCTCACTATGTAATTTTGGGTGAACCTATTGCCATATAAGTGGCAGAAATTCAGACTCTGAGTCCCTACTAGAAATTTTAACTAGAATTTCGAAGATAGAAAAATCCAATAGAAACTGACCCAGGATTTAAACCGCGAACCTTTTGATAAGCTGTCGTGCTTACAACTACTCTACAAGGCAGTCAATTCCAAGTTCAGTAATTTAAAAATATTATTTAATGAATGAAGGTGTTCGTATCATTTTAGATAGGTCTATTTGAACGGCGTGTTTATTTTTTTTTTGCACCATTGAATCATTAACATATTAGCAAATCTGCGACAATCTCTTGGCAACTGAAATCAAGTTCCCTATACACACATGCATCAAAAAATTAAGATTGCTGGTGGGTGAAGGTGTTACATAAATTTTGTTAAACATACATTTCTGACAACATCAAATACATAACATTATCATCACACTTACAATAACTGAAGAGATAGGCAGAGGAGTGTACTACACTCCCACATTTCACCAGTTACATTTACATCCCATTATGGAATAAGTGGTGAGTCTATTGCCATATACAGGGCACAGATTAGACTCTGAGCTACTACAAGAAATTTCTACTAGAAAATCTAAGTTATAAAAATTCAATCATCCCTGACCCGGGATATGAACCCAGGACATCTCGATCGGCAGTCACACTTGAAATCAACATGACCAACGAGGCAGCTAATTATGTTGAGAGGAAATAGAATATTTTCAAAATTATTAATATGCTATTGCATTGTTATTTAATGCAAGGTGCAAGGGGTTCTATACTCTGCCTCTGTTGCCTTTGTTGCCCCCCTCCTAAGCAATAGATAAGGCTTTGGGGATCGGCTGATCCGGTATAGTGCAACTTAGGTACAGCGAAATGCCCTGGCCCCCAACGGGCAGCAACATTGTAAGTGATGAAACTCTGTACTTCGTTTGCACAGTATAAGGTTAACGGGCAAAATCCCACTATGATAGTGCACAAGAGTGTTCATTAGGGGAGATCTATGTTTATCAGAGGAATGAAATAGGCTGATGATATTAATATGTAATAATAAAAATAGAAAAATAATTTAACTTGTATATTATATGCCATATAAATTTTATTTTCAGTCCTTTGTAAGAAATGTAACATCAAGAGTATCCGGTTTACTACCTGCTACAATAACTAAATGGTTCAGCAGTCCCAGTTCATCTAACACCAATGGATCAGCCCAAGTGGCTGATGCAACAGATTCTTCAACAGAAGATGAAGCACCAGAGGGTCCAGTTACAATACAACCACCAGCTAAACGGATGCGTTATACATCACCAGGAAATGTAAATCAGTTTGTTCCTGTGGAAGTAAGTTTTAGATTTCAGTTTGTTTTATAATTGTGAATCTGCATACAGCGTATTTCATGCCCATTGCAATTGACAACATATTGTACAAACATATTTAAAAGTAGGAATGTACTTATTATAACTTATAGTGCATTAGGCGAAAACAGAATGCATTTTATTAGTATGATCAAAACAAAGTAATGTTTTATATTTACAGACAAGGTGCATCAGTACCAATACTGAATCAATTGATGATTCATACAGTGTCATGCCTGTACCTATAGAAAGAAGCAATTTCGGAAGAGATCAATATATGTCTACTCATGTGCATACATCTGATAATGACTGTCTTGATGGCACTACCCAAGATAAAACTTTTTTAAAATCAAAGCGGGAACTTTCACCCATCGAACAATCTATGGGTAAGAAAAGGAAGTCTATATTCGAGAGCACCAATAATGACTCATACAGAAGGCCAAGTCGTAAGCAGAAATTACTTACTAATATTTATGAAACAGCCTATTATTGTGGATACTGTTTTAATTATTTTTATCATTTTAGAAACATACTTTGGTAAGGCAAGGGATCCTTATTTCAAGCCAAGCTTATTAAGCTCACCATTTTATGTTGGAAGAACAATGTATGGTGGTGCAGCATCTTCATACATGACTCAGCCAAATGTAAAGCAGAGAAAAATAAATTTAACTGAGAAGACCAGTAACAGCAACAGTGTAACCATAAGCCATTCTGCAAGATGTGTAATGGATTTATTAGAGCACTACTCGTCTCCTTTAATTGAGGCTAAGAGAATTCCACAAGTTGAGAGACATCAAGATAGTGATTTTCTGGATTCATCTCAGCAAAAAGTTATTCCGTATGGTTCAAGAGTATTCTGTGAGTATTAGGTTTGCTCTAGAATATGTGGTACATTTCATAAAATAATAATTTTTCCAATTAATTTGAATGGAAATAATTGTAACTTATTAAATTCAATGTGTTAGGATATTTACCTGTCATACATAGTGTATCTTGACATAACTAACTGAAACTGAATGTGTAACTGACAAGTGTATTAACAACAGCCACATCTAATCGTGACAAGATAAGTTACATAATGCTAGAAGAATTCCAAATCTTAGATTGTCATAACACAGCTAAATCAAATTCATATCATACAATTCAGGTCACAAGAAGTTTGTAATCATCGACTTGTAACGATCGCCGTTGACGGTGATGGCCTGGCCAGCATCATTTTCGAAGAAGTCCATACCGATGACTCCTCGAGCCCAAAATCCACACCAAACAGTAACTTTATTTGGATGCATTGGCACTTCGTGAATCTCGCGTGGATTGGTGTCGTCCCAAATCTTGCAATTTTGCTTATTCACGTACCCATTCTGCCAAAAATGAGCCTCATCGCTATAGATGATTTTTCGACCAATATTGGGATCAACTTCCAACTGCTCCAAAACCCAATTAGCGCATACACGACGCTGCCTATGGTCGTTTGGTTTTAGCTCCTGGGTCAGTTAGATTTTGTATGGGTGCAAGCCCAAACCACGACGCAAAATTCGCCATGTTGTGGTCTGCGACAGGCCAAGTTCTTGTGAGCGACGCGGAATTGACTGCCTCGGATTCTGCTGCACACTTTCACGAACAGCGGCGAGTCGGTGGACTCGAATTTGGCCACCAAACGTTGAATAGTCAACTTGGAATGACGACCATGTACCTCATAAAA
>DWEG01000482.1:0-10961 GCA_018245845.1 Apyrrothrix hygieia | reverse complement strand
GTACTGGACTCCCACGTTTCAGGTTTAGTGACTCTACGTCCTGCCAAAATAGGCATGCAGTATTTTCGACAGACTGTTATACAAATAAAAAGTAATCTTTTTATGGATAATTGACAGAGGAAGAAGTCTTTCGTAATGCTGTGTAGTGCAAGGATTTCTACCTACTAATCTCCAATTCTTACATATGAACTCCCTTCTAACATCAAATATACATATGAATAGCGTTAACTAAAACACATCAATAACATTTTGGTCATTTCAAAGTTAAATATGCTTCAGGTTTTTCGCAGTAGTGGCAAAGATCTATGCCCAGCAGTGGGAAATGAAAAGGGTTGCAGCCAATTCTGAGTTATCCATACAAAACACGCTTTTGGTACATGTATTAATTTTAGTTGTCAC
The DNA here is from genome assembly GCA_018245845.1 of Apyrrothrix hygieia. NCBI lineage: Eukaryota > Metazoa > Arthropoda > Insecta > Lepidoptera > Hesperiidae > Apyrrothrix > Apyrrothrix hygieia. Next base: position 10,562 of record DWEG01000482.1, on the reverse strand, counting down.
GAATAAAATGCCCGTGGATATTATTTCTAAATAGGCACTATTTGAACGTAATTAAACATTTAAGCTTGTGTAACGTTATGTAACATGATTACAATAACGAAACTGCCTTGATGGCCGTGTTGTTTGCAAAGGCGACTGTCAATAGAGAGGACCTGGGTTCAAATCCCGCGTCAGGTACTATTGTATTTTCTAACTGAGACTGCGAGACTACTAGAAAACTAGTACTTAGTAATTTCTGGTAGTGGCTTGGAGTGTGGATTGGTGCCCGGTGCATGGCAATAGACTCACCACCTATTCCGTTATAAAAATACCTGGTGAAACGTGGGTGTGTACCACACTCTTCTGCCAAGCTCTTCGGGGATTACAGGCGTGATGTTATGTTTACAATAACAAGACCATGAGAAGTGTTAGATCTTATGAAATTGGTGACATCTTCCACCTAATCTACAAATGGATAGTAACTATTAAATAAAAATACTTTGAATCATTACACATGCTTCGTCCATCTAGCCTTCAGAATTTAAGTCCTTCGTGGGACGTAGGCCTCCGTTAATTGGTGCTCCGCCCAATACTATGTATTCTGAATCCAGCGGTCTCCCGCTGTCCGCAGGCACTACACCTAAGGTGACGAAGAGATGACGTTCGTCTGGACATACCCTAACATCTTTACCTTGTTTCCTCATAACCAAGTTTTGCTGCGGTTAACTCGAGAATTGACTTAGAAGAAAAAATACTGTTTGTAGTCGATAATTAAAATTGCCGACATAAATTCTATGCTTTTCGTTGGTAATAAATTGTTTCTCTTCACTTCCTTAAAACGGTAACCTGGGAATATAAACTTATACTTACTTCACCTTCTTGAGCAAATCGAAAGGGAGGTTCGAAGGGTTCAGGTCTGGGCTGATGAGGACTACCCTGAGCTCCTTCACATCAGGCTTCAGGTGGAGAAAGAACAGCTCCCATTTGAACAGAACATCTGCTTCGAATTGAAGTTCTGCTCCCACGATGTGGATGACGAAGGATGTCTTCTGGATATAGAAGATAAGAATATTTTAGTGAGATCTTTTTAATAGATAGAGAAAACCTGTGTTATTGGACAATTTTATTAACTAAGCACCATTGCCGATTATTGAAAATCCGAGAGGTACTTACATGAGATCGTACATGCCTATTCTTAAAACTTAAAACAAAAAAGAAGATGATTTATTGTTCCTAAAATAGCTAGGTGCTTGGCAAAATATTCTATTACTAAAGTCACGCTCCCTCTATTGAGATATTCTTCCTACCGTTTTCCATTTTCACCATTGTTAGTTATTTCCATGATTCATTCCATTTCACATTTAGAAACACTTATTCAAAGATCACTTTTGCTAAGTCAATATATTTTACGTACGCGACGTAATGGCGATATTTTATATGTAATTTAAAAAGTAGATAAAAGTAGTAGCAAGATTAAATTCTTAGTCACAAAACTTGTCTGTTATTTCACGATAGCTGCATTGTACGAACTTCCAGTTAAAAAAAACTCGGAAATCCGAACGTTGATTGCAAAGTTGTCCTTGCATTAAGTTTGTATAACCGCCGCAAGTGTTTTTACGTCCCACTGCTGAACGCGGGTATAACTACATGATAAATAAAGTAAATTCAACCATGCTGCCGCAGTGCACATTGTAGAAGTAGGTTTTTAGGTTGGTTTATAATTGTAATCAATATACTTCCTAATGAGGTTAATACTGAGTACTAATAAAGGAGGAAATGACGAGAAGGCACAAATCTCCACTCCACTAACTCTTTTATTCAGAACGAGCGCAACTGTCCTGAACTTCTTGTCCGATCGTACAAAGTCAACTTTACTTCTCTTCCATTTAATTTCAATATGGTTTTTGGGGGAAACTTGCTAATGGGTTTTTAACATGAGTTAAAATTCACATGTATATACCTGTATACACTAATATACTCGTATATACTAATATATACTCGTATATACTAATATATACTCGTATATACTAATATATACGAGTATATTAATAGGTCCTGGGTTCGAATTGCGGGTCGAGTACTATTGGATTTTTCTAAAATTAGAATTTCTAGTAATGTCTCGGAGTCTAGATTTGTGCCCGGTGTATGGCAATAGACTCACCACCTATTCTATATTGGGTCGTAAACGTAACTGGTGAAACGTGGGAGTGTACTACACTCCTCTGCCTACCTCTTCGGGAATTATAGGCGTAATGTTACGTATATACTAATATGCATGTGTATATGTAAATAATTGATTTATATGCTTGGGATCTGAGAGTGCCGAGGAATTAAAAAAAAGTAATGATTTTTTTCCTTATTGTGTTTTTTGTGCTTTTATCTTACATAAATTGTTGACCTATAATGCTATAAACCAATAAAGTAAAATACCTTCTTTTAACAATTGGTTATAGCAATGAATATGTATGAGTACTATTGATTAATCGACGTAAAGCAACGGAAAGTTTAGCAAGCGTGCTTTTAGTGCATTTCAAAACAAACATTTAATACTCGGACCAGGCGATCGTTCTCTCTGAAAATAATCGTTCTCTCTCTATATTAACGTAAAATGACAGTACTTGCATTGTAGCCGTAGGATACCGGGTTAAGACCTAATACGGACATGTCATTTTGATTCCTTATTATGCCTCCCTTCAGGGTTATCATCCCTTACATAACTTCTTAAAACGAGAGACGATTGATAGTAGGTATATCGAACTGTCGACTACTTCAATGGAACGCAGCATATACATATAAACCACTAAGCTCAGACAACTCAGTCACTGACTTTCACATGCTATTTCTATATGATAAACTCTGCCAAGCTGCACTTGGCTAGCGAGCAGACTATGGCTTCAACCCTTCAACCCTTCATTCTGAGAGGAGATTCGCATGCACCAGTGGGAAAATAAAAGTGTTGGTCATGAGACATTAAAAAAAACCTGATACCTTTGAGATCCCATTGGTGTTATTCATCACAGCTTGTTGATGGCAGTAGGCAGCGGTGAGGGGTGCGGTGGCCAGCTGGGTCAGCGCTGCGTACGCCGCGTCCGTCATGTCTGAAGGACAATCCATAAATTATAATCACTCAACTCACCGGTGTACAATGTACCAGATAGCAGAAATTTGCATATTAAAACTACATATCAAATTTAAATATTAACGAAACATCACGCCTGTAATCCCAGAAGAGGTAAACAGAGAAGTGTAAGACACTGCACTCCCACATTTCACCAATTACATTTATGTCCCACCAGGGAATAGGGGGTGAGCTTAATGCCATACACCAAACACAAGTCCAAACTCCTAGCCCCTCCTAGAAATTTCAAATTAGAAAAATCCTACAGTACCCGGGAATCGAACCCAGGTCGTCTCGATCAGCAGACGCGCTTGCAAACGCACATTATAAAAAATATTGTCTAGTAAACTAACCCCGACGAAAATACATTAGGTTCGATGATTAAAATTAGGAAATTCTATCACTTTATAATTCATTTGAAATGACTATGATTAATTGTAGTGGCGGAGAATCTTAATATTTAGGGCGCAATTTTTGTACCGAGTTTTAAGAATATCGCCTGCTCGGACGAGTGTGAAAATTGGCACAGTCACAGTTTATATAGAAAAGGAAGGAAGCGGAACCTCTTATACTTATAACATATATTAAATAAAATAATCTAAAACATTCATTGTTTACGTTCACACTGTCATTGAGCCACAATAATCTTTGATCAAATAGCAGCACAGAGTAAATATTTATAGAGGTATTTGTTTTGATTTACGAACCACAACAGTGTTCAAACTTAAACTACCAACTCGATTTACGGTCTAATTTCGACCACTGACAGACCACCCATACAAATAAAAATAATTACTAACAACTACGAAATATATCGAGGTGTGAGGAATTTACTAAAGTCACGGCGTGAGCAAAGGTACCTACGTCGCTATTTACGTGTACTTAATCATATTTCATGACATAAATAGATTGTTCTGAATAATTGAATCATTTCCTACTTCTGCGTTACACAAATAACGTGCTGATATAATTACATTTTTAATTCATCCATTCATACATTTATTACACGCGTAGGAGTTTGAATATAAACGCAATCGTAATAAACACAAAAAATGTTGATGATTTTGTATAAAAATACTACATGTACAAACACAAATCGGTGGAGATATTTCCGAGTTACTCTCAGCGGAAGAGAGCTGTGCCCAACAGAGGGACGTAAAAAACATTGCAATTATACAATTATACCGCCCTGTAATAGGTCTCACATGTTCAGCATTAACCCCTTTTACTGTACTCACAAAGTTTTGCTTCAACGACACGTCTAGTAATATTTGGTCCTACAAATGAGTGCAATGATTTATTTTGCTTATTGATTTGGATTTGCAAAAGATTGCAAGCAGAAGTTGGATACAGCTGGATTAGATACAGCAAGTGGAGGACAGGGCGCTATGGCGCTCATTAGAGGAGGCTTATACCCAATGACAAACTGAAACAGGCTGATGATAATGATTTGCCTTTTATATAAATAAACGATCGTTTATTTCACTCACCGATCTTCTCATCATACATGGAAGCCAGCACCTCAGTTATCTTTTCCGGAATTCTATACCCTACTACCATGACCCTGGTCGGCAGTTTCGGCTCCAGTCTTCCCTTGGTCTGCTGATGGTGTACCAGCTTTTGGTATAGGGCATAGGATCTGCACCAGCGTTGATGCGTGGTGGGCAAGTGGTCTGGGTGTTCGGAGCAGTAGGATACCTGGAATGTACAATTTTGGTTTATTGATCAAGTTAATATCATCATCACCATCTTCGAGCCTCTTATGGTTCTACTGTTGAACACAGGAACCCTAACAGGACGACAAGGGCTAAGACCATAGTCGATAGAATATATATAATATAACTAAAATTGTATAAAAATACTAAGTATATGTTTTTAAATGTATAGCTAATTTAATCAGTACGTAATGCACTAACTGGATGCCCCTATGTTAATATGTTTACGCCGTCGCGGGCCTCGAGCCGCTAAAAGACATATCTCATCAAATATTCTACTGCAAATGTATTACGCGCAAGTCCTTGAATTATTCATGAGTACATTTGAATAAAAGGATGTGTTGCCATTTTTATATAATGCTGGCAAAAAGTGTTTTTCATTTTTCACTGCATGACATTTACATACATTGTCATTATGCTATAGACACGCCTTATTACACACTTGATGTGCATCTTCTATATTCATCACTCCCTTCATACATGCACATCGATTTCAGAGACTGCTTACTATTTGTATTACATATACTCGTATATTTTCTAGTAAATCGTCAATGGTAGCCTTGATTTTTTTCAGTTTATTTAATGAGATGTTTGTCCAACAATTTCGGCGCTGATCTGTTGCGTAGTTTTAGGTGTGCCTCCCAGGCGAGCTGTTGCCTGGATGATAACTTTAATTACCTGTTTGCTATTGGGTGTTTGTGAATTTCACCTTGACACTCATATTATAAGGAAGGTTCGTAACATTTGACAGCCTCGTTGGTGGAGTGGTTAAGAGTCACTGCTGATCGTAAGGCTATTGATTCTATTTCCAGGTCGAGTACTATCGGATTTTATTAACTTAGAATTTCCAGCACTCGTCCGGAGTAGTTCTGAATTTGTGCCCGGTGTTTGGCATTATTCTCACTCCCTATTCCATGGTGGGACACAGGATTTAACCGGCGGATATTGGGAGTGTACTACACACCTCTTTCTACCTTTAGGGGGAATAAAGCCGTGAAGATAAAAAAAGGCTACTAATAATACATTTTTGAAAGTAAATACCTTACATTTCTCGTCTGAAACAGTGACAGTGACAGTGAATACTTACAACACAAGTATGTAGAATCATTAAGCCGAAACCTACTGGTTTATAATTTAGCCTTCAGCTTCGGGGAAGCTTCGTTCGATACCTTCTCACTCTGAGAGGAGACCTGTGTCTAACAGTGCAACAATAACACGGTACATAATGGTGATGGTGATTAAGTGGAGAACATTCAAAATATTTTCTTAAGATTGTGTTAGAAATCTTGCATTGTTGATACGCAACGAATGTACTGCAAGACTACATTGACTGGTGACTAGGTCTACTCGTCTCATACATAGCAAAAATATCCTACCTGTCCACAGCCCTCGCAATCAGCCAGGTTCGACTGTTTCCACTCTCTGCAGCCCACGTCAGCGCAAATCCTGGGGTAGAGGAAGGCCTCTTGCTCCCACGGCACCAGCTTCCGCTTCAGCATCTTCTCGCAGGAGATGATCATCTGCATCCTGAGCAGCCGGTAGTTGTGCCCAGTGATGTGCTTTGCGTCGGCGTAAATGTGCTTCTGATCTGAGGAAGATTATTATGACCAGGCTTATAAAAAAGTTGAATACACCAAACGTCACTATGTACATTGTTAGGAATAATATAAAGTTAAATTTCCATAAATGAAAATAAACATGTATTACTAGAGTCAAGTCTACGCAACCGGCGGGGACGTATGAAGTGAGTGATGAATGTACCACGTCAGACCTGTAAGGAGAAAGGTATGTGGTGCTCGGTGCTCTCTGCCTATTCCATAAAGGGCCAGGCGTGACGATTTATTTGTGTTAATTTTAAATATGATAATGATGACGATCGGTCTTGAAAATTAATTTTTGTTGTACGACTTCAAAATAAAACAAAAATTGAAAAAACTAAATTTACTTACATCGTAAATAATTCTCGAAATGTACAATGAAAGTAACAAATTAATGTAGTGTTCAAAAAATTACCTTTTAAGTGAACAATAGTACAAACAGCGAAGCACAGGGACTGATGCTGCGGCCAGTCTTCGTCTTTATGTTTGTGACTGCAATAGAACACCAAGGAACAAAACTGGCAGGGCACTCTCTGAGACAACTCTTTTCTACAGACGTGGCATAAGTTTTGTACAAATACTTTACGAAAGCTGTATTTATATACATATTCCGCGTTCTCATTTGTCATATAAGAAAAAGATTCCAACACGTTTCTGTTATCGCTGAGTTTCTTTTTGTTCTCCGTCTGTGATTCCTTGGACTTCGTCGTTTTTTCTGTCTTTTCGATATCAACCGCATCTTTGATTTTTACTTTAGCTTGGCGCATGTTGGGGGGTTTATTCTTCTCTTTTTTGTAATCATTTTTATTCGATTCTACAGGAATATCGGGATGGCCTAGCAAGTTTTTTGGCGGCGTAACTGGGTTCTGTTTTGGCTTTGTTGCCTCTGTTTCGTCATTTGGCGCTATCACGTTTATTTCAGGATTCTGAAATGTTAATTCTGCAGCGTTATTTACTTCGTTCGCAATCATTTCGAAAGTCTTATTGACATCATCGACACTAGAAGTTAAAGCATCTTCGAAATTCTCAATGGGTTCAAAGGATGAGTCGACAACATTCACAGAAAAATCATGTCGTGTGTCCTCAGATTGGTTGTATCTATTTTCAGGTTGCATCGCTTGTTGTTTTCCACTATTTTGATTAGATTCAACATTTTGTGATTGTTTTTCAGTATTTCCTTTTTTCTGGGTCTCTTGAGATTGACTTTCTGTTATTGTAGCCGTAGAAGATTCAGATAGTGAGGCAGTTTGTTGGGGGTGCGACTCTTGTTTGCCTTTCCTTTTGCCTTTACCTTTGCCTTTTTGATCTTTTCTAACAGGAGCTAATGGTGGTGCCTCTTTCACATCAATAGCTTCCCTTTGGTCTTCTTGTATATTTGGTACAGGGGCTTCTATTTTCTCAACTTGAATACTTTCAGTTCGATTAAATGAGGATTCTGGATCTTGAATCTGGGGAATAATATCAATCAATGCTTCAGTTTTAACATCAGTATTTGGAATTAAAATTGCCTCATTGCTATGACATAATACATTTTCAATTTTAAATTTGTTTTGTTCAGAGGCATTATCATCTTGTAGAGCACACATAGGTTCTGTCACTATTCCCAACGGTGGCACTTCTAACTGTTCATATCGTTTTTCAACTTCCTGTTCAGTTTTTTCCATTGAAGTTAATTCTGCCAAAGATCTTTCAATTGATAACCTAAGTTCCTCCATGTCTTGACTAACTTCCATCATTTTAGATTTTAAATCAGTTTTCTCTGATTCACTTGTCTTGTTTCTTTCTCTTTGCATTATTGTTGATCCCATTAGAATACTTTCAGGTTCGGGAGTTTCTCCAGATCCTTGAATAATTGGTTCAGTGGGAATTATTATAGGAAGTCCTAATTTTTCATCTTTTGAAGTTATTTCTCTTATGAACATGTTGTTATTGTCGTCAATGAGCTGTTGGCTAGTCGCAAGTGGATGATGTATAAAATCAGGTGTCACATCAGAAGATCCCTCTATATCATCTATTTTTAAGCTGCTTATTTCCAATTCTCCGCGAGAGGATTCAAATAAAAGGTCTTCGATTTTCTTGTCTGGAGTTTCTTCTATTTTTAGTTCCGATTCTGGGGTAACTAATATTTTATGATCAGGGATTTTATCAATATTAGGTGGTTCACCGATAATATCGATTTGCTTAGGATGTTTTTTCTTTTTTACTGGTTTGTTTGGTTGGTTGTCATTAGAAATATCTTTGTCTTGTCTCTCAATTAGATCTGGCGAACAAGATGGTTTATTTGAACTACATTCTTGTTCTTTGTCATATGTTGATGAACTTATTGAAGCCGTATTATCAGACTCTACGATTTCTTTTTTTGCCTGCAAGGATTCAAATAAAACGTCTTCAGATAGCTTATGTGCAGTTTCTTCTAAGTTTGGTTCAGATTCTGGAGTAATTACAATTTTATTATCATGGATTAGATCAGTTTTAGGTATATCAGCGATAATATCGATTTGCTTTAAATGTTTTTTCTTTTTCCTTTCTACTGGTTTGTTTGGTTGGGAGTCACTAGAAATATCTTTGACTGGTCTCTCAATTAGGTCTGACGGAAAAGATAGTTTATTTGAACTATATTCTGGTTCTTTCTCAGATGTTGATGGATCTATTGGAGAGGTAATAACAGACTCAACAATTTGTTCTTCCGCATTCGAAGGTTCTAATAAAACATCTTCAGTTTGCTGGTGTGCAGTTTCTTTCATTTTTGGTTCAGAGTCTGCTGTAACAAAAATTTTATTATCATCGAATATATCGGGCTTAGGATGTTTCTTCTTCCTTTTATCCACAATTTTGGTCGGTTGAAAGTCAATAGAAGCATCTTCTTTATTTTGTTTCTCAGTTGATTCTAGTAAAGGAAAAGGCGGTTTAATTGAACTTTTATCTGCTTCTTTCTCAAACTTTGATGGGTTTATAGAAACCCCCATATCAGTATCAATAATTTCTTCTGTAGTTTTAATATGATGAGAATCTTCTGACAAGTACGGAATATTTGCTATGATGGGCGATTCAGTTTCCAGACTAGCTTCCTCGGCAAAAAACATAGAATTAGACTGTTTCTCTACAATTATATTAGCACATATATTGACTGATTGATCAGTTATTAAAGTTACATCTAATTTTTTAGCGCTGGCGTCAATGAAAGTACTAATCGTACTTGTTTCTTCTGAACATTGTTCATCGATTACCTTCTCAGGTGGAGTCGAAACGTCATCTTCTGTTTTATTCTCAATAGTATCAGTAAATTCTGTTTTTTTCGTGTACTTCTTATCTACAGGTTTCGCTATTTTAGCTTTCGCTTTTGTCATTGTATCTGTTAAAACATTTTCTGGTAGTTTAAATGCAAACTCTTCATTCTTAGTCATTTCAGCCGAAACGATATCTGTAATATTAACCATTGAAGGTTCATGTTGTGAACTACTTGCCTCTGTTAATTTGTTTTCTTCCGTATCAACTTTCTTTTGTTGTTGCTTATCTTTTTTACTCTTCTTCTTGGCTTTTGATGATTCAACTTTTTCAGGTAATTTATCTGAATCTTCTGTGTCTTCTACTAACAACACACTGTGTATTAAGTCTTTAAGGGTTTCTTCTTTTATAGGAATATTAAGATTTTTGTCTTCTTCAAAAACATTTATAGACGGTTCTGTGATTTCTGTTGATTTTATTTCATCCTCATTATCCTTTAAACAAATGAGATTTTGAAAGGCGGACGTACACTCAACAATCTCATCAGCCTTATCTGATTTATCAGAATCATGGCGATGTTTTTTCTTTTTGTTCTTCTTTTTAGACTGCTTAGTGTCTGGTTCTGTAATTGTAGGTGTTTCAGGTTTCAGATACAAATCAGCTATAATTTCCTCCCTTTTCACATCTTCTATATTTTTAATAGATGTCTCCACTACTTTAGGAGGCTCTTCAATATGACATTCTTCGCTTTGTTTCTTTTTGGTTTTCTTTTTGCGGACATTCGGAGTTACATTTTCTTCTTCAACCTTTGATTCGACGATCTCCGTTTTTTTTTCATTTTTCACTTCATTTTCCAGTTCCAGAGATGCGGTGGAAGAGAAAATCCCAATTGGAGCCGATTTGCTGTCGTCTAAATCTGATTCTTCG